>VZTO01009613.1:893-139657 GCA_013400615.1 Syrrhaptes paradoxus | reverse complement strand
AAGGGAGCAGCTATGTGGGTACTTGGCTGTTGGCCCCCACCACAAGCATTTGGGCAAGTGTGACAATCAAAGAATTGCCAGGAGAACTGAGCTTGTTGAAAAACATTTTTTGATGCTTGGAAGCCACCTACTGGATAGGTAAAACAACACAAAATCCTTCAGAGCTGAATATTTGTCATCTGAAACTCAAAGGCTCATATTTCCAACATTTGTAAGATGTAGTGTATCACAATCCTGAAAATTATTGCCATGGGGAAAACATTCATCAGAACATGAGAACTTGGCTAAAAGGATGCAGGGAGTTATGAGCTGCTATATGTGCTATTGACTTTAGCAGTTGCTACCCACAAACTTGCACAAGTGCATTCAAACTGGTTGCCTCCACATTTCAATAAAGAGTTGATCTATGGCCAAACGCGTCACTAAAGAGGAAGATATTTTGGTTAAATGCCTTTCTGAGGCATTAATCTTTGAATTATGCAAAATTGGAATATGCTGGAAGATGAAAGCATCCAGTACCTACCCTATTTCTTTTCCTTTTTCCATTTTTCCCCCCACCCTCATTAGCTAGCATGCACAGCCCTGTGCCACCAGTCCTGGCAATGCCACAGCCATCTTCCTCACCTGCTAGCCCCAGCTGATGCAAACCTGACACAAAGGTTCATGAAGAGAGATGCAAATCAGCCAAGCCCCAGGGAGAGTTTTCTGCATTTATCTCCAGTCCCTGCTACATACATTACCTCCTGTCTCTGGGGGATGTGGATTTCCCTGGGAAGTTTCAAATAAATGCCTCTGCAAAGCTGCCTGCTCCACCCCTGGCCAAGATTTGGGTTGGACTAATGATGCTGTGAATTTAGTGAGGCATCAGGCATCAGCATCCCTCCAGCCCTAGCTGCCATGCCAGGCTCCTCTCCAAAATGATTTCAAGGGATACTCAAAGACCCTATATCCTGCCCTGTCATGAAACCAGACCCAAAATGAAAGGAGCTTCTCTCCTCCTTCTTCGGTGTGCTTGAAGGGAGGCTTTCAAGCACCCCAAAACCCCCACAAGCCAAGAGGGAAGGAATAGGGCTTCTGTGGTACCAAAATCACAGCTTTACCTTTGCTTCAGAATCAGGAGCTTTTCAGAAAAATGAAGACTCAAAAAAAAACCTGGTGATGTAAGGGCACTAACACAACAGGGTGACATGTGGGACTGCTATAATGCTACTGAAGTACAGAGGGATGGGGAAATCCGACCCTGGTCAAAAAAACCCAACCATATAGGCATTTTCTGTGCTTTGAAGAGAATGGATGTAGCTTTACTTTTCTGGACAACTAAACTAATTTGAAATCATACATATTGCTTAAATCTGTGCTTTAGGTGAATTATAAACTGCATTTGAAAACTATGTCCTAGACATTAAACTCAATACCCTGAGACTAAGGAGGTAAGACTTACTAGCAACAAACAACTACACTAGAGGATTTTTAATTTGTTTCAACTTAGTAGCCACAATTTAGTCAAGAAGCAATTTCAGTATTAGAAGAATAGAGATTGCCAGCATTTTGCTTTGGAGTTACAATGAAAAATGGATCATACTTCATGCTTTTTTGAGACACAATTTTTAAAAAGGATGACATTCATCATCAAAGTCTTTTTTTCCCCATTATAGTAAAAGAGATAAATTTCAGCTGCTCTGTTACATTCTTAACACACATTTTCAAGTTCGGGGAAAAATCCAAACCCACTGCTGAGGTTTCAGTTTTTATTTTTCTTCCTAAACTAGCAGCAATAAACACATCCTGACTTGAAACTTCAGCTGCCTACAACACTGCATTTAAAAAAAATTGGTAATGAGTGTCTGCTTCTGGATTTGTACAGCAAGCCTATCTGTGCCACTGACTGGAAAAGATGCTGCAGCACCAGTCACTTCCACAGTACCAGTAAGCTCCAGATGCACTTTAGTCAGGATTATTTTCTTTTTTTGTATCTTTCTTTTATATATGTATATATACACACACACACATGCACACGTATATATGTACATATATTTCTTTATATGTAAAAATATATATTTTTGCTTTATACATATGTAAAATATATTATCAGAGAACCCACTTAAAACTCAGTGCAGCCCCAAACCTATCTCAGTGTTTACGATCCTGCACAGAGCATTCCCAGCAGTTATCTCTAAGACTTGCAATCATCCTCACCTGAAGGTCCTCTTTCTTCACATCCCATTTCTGTTCCTGTTGTGATTCAGCTAGCACCTCCAACATCTCATAAGCCAGCAGATCTGTCTCAACATGTCCCTTCCGGATTCTTGGGACAAAATTAATCTCACCTAACTTCAGACATCTAGAGCAGAGAGATTTATGCTGATATCTGCCAGCTCCCGCTACAGTCAGTGAGGAGAACCAGAACCTTCCAGGGACCCACTCCTCTGACTGACCGCATGCCACTGCCCTCCACTGACAAGGCAGAGAGACCAAGGTGACCCAGTTCAGGTGCAAACACCCAAACTGGAAAGGTAAATTCCACTGTCTGTGTTAGATCTTTATTAACCCCCTTCTATTAATATCCTCAAGATTACAAAAATGTACATTTTGACAATGTAACACTTTCAGCTGTAATGCTTTTGTATTCCTATTCATAAATGACATGCAAACCGTTACAAAGCCCCCTATAAGATACATTTTTTTTTGTATGTCTGCTTGTACCCAAACAAGAATAAAATATAGACAAGTTTACTGATAGCTGTAAATGTTACTGTTGATGCAAAACAGATAGCAATACCTTCCTCTCAGGCTTTATAACCTTTCCACATGCAGAACAGAACCAAATCTAAAGTAGACAGTTTATTTCATTCAGTGAAAAGAAGTTTCTTTTCAATAAAGTATTTGATATGCAGGTTTTGATGAGATGAAATTATTACAGGTATCAAGCCTTCTTAATTAAAAACTACAAATTATTGAACAAAACCAAACTCAGAAAAACTTTCAGGAAACAAAACTGTTATAATACAGAACTCATGCGTTTGTGTTTATAAATACATATACATACAAATAAAAGGACTGTAAGGGATAAAATTGCTTTCCTTTACACAAAGGATTGGGCAGTCTCTGTGCACTCCAAGCGTTACCATTGAGTCACCCCGTGCAGCTGCTTTAGCTCCTTGCAGGCCCTCTTCACATGTTTCTTTCTGGCTTGTATTTTCTCCTGGTGGAGTTAAAAACAAACCTGCTGTCCTCACAGCTCTAGCATAAGGAAAGGAAAGTCTTTGTTTCTTAATAGTAATAATAAAACCCCACTTTTTTTCAATACAACTGTATGCCTATGGGATTGTAAGCTTTTCACAAATATTTTGCAAGATCTGCTATATCATTTTCATATTTGTTCAAATTAAGGTCCCTTATTTTAGAAATAATCAAAACACAATTGATTCTTTTAGAAAACAGAACTGGGGAAAATGTTCCACATAATAAAGTACATCTCATTTAGTTGTCTTGGACAGACTTCATCAAAGATAGCAATTTTACGCAAAGATAGCAATTTTACACAAAGAGATTAATATATACACAGAGGATGTAACACATACATGCCCTGCCAAATGCACATAACACACATAAAATTAATATTCTCTAAAAATGCAGTGTTTGTGAATGTATTCTGTGCACAGCTTTCTCATATGAAGTACAAAGAAAATCCTGATATCTTTTGGCAGGTGATGTTGAAATCAGTCCTTACAGGATTTACAAGTTGAGAAAAGCCAGACAGCTACCGGGTCTAACTGTCTTGCATGTTACTTATTAATTAATACTGCCCTTTTTAGCTTTGGGAAAGCTTGCATACTTTCCTCAGTTATGAAGTAGATCTTCCATTCATCTGGCACAGCATTCTTGTGTCTGTTGGGTTTTTTCCCCCCGTGTAACAGTTCTTCACCTTCAGATATCAGTGCTGAGAGCTGAATTTCAGGTGTCTGAAGTAAGTACAGCCTGCTGCTGCTTGCTCTGCCCATTCCTGGAGGGAGTGTTCCTGCAACTGGGGAAGCCAAATGGCATTTGAAGCAGCTGCCCAGAGGCCCCAGTTTACATCCTCCCATCCTAGGTAGCCTCAGGTCAATGCAAGTTGACTAGCCTGAAGTAAAAACTCTGGGACCCTGGGAGTTGCTTCCTGCATGATTTGTCCTCTGTAGCTAGAGACAGATGAGGCAAAATAGTAACTGCTTTAGGAACTTGAGTTTAACCCATCCAGAGATGTCAGAGAAAACCCTTAGACTTTACAATGGAAAAACCAACATTACCTTTGCCTTCTTTGTCATGCAGTCTAAGCTTTTTTGTCTGGCAACCCTCAAATATGACATTTTCCCCCCAGACAGTATAGCAAAATATTTTATGGTTTTTATGGCTGGTGGTGAATTGAGCTGTAATGGGAAAGCAAAATGTTTGCACAATAAACCCATAAAACATTTTGTAATCATTAACAAGCATTCTCAAAATCTTACTGCTGCCAATTAGAAACCTAATGCACTGGAACTGGTCACTCACTATATTATACAAAGGAAAAAAAAGTCATTGGTCCTTCACGTTCTGAAAAGGGGGATGTGATAGTAGTGGTCGTCCTCAGTCAGGAGACAAATCTCATTCCATTCCCTTCGGTATTCATCTGGATAGTTTACTTGAAATTCCTCTGTGTGAAACCTATGCAGTCTGTAAACTCTTATCTTTACTTCAAGTAAGTATCCAAGAAGAAACAGTTCAACCTAAAGAGGACAGAAGTCTGTAAGACATTTATTTATGGACTTAGAAAACTAAACTGAAGGTAATCCAAGTTAAGGCAAGTAACCTAGCTTCAGAACAACAGATAAGAAATAAAAGTGTCCCTTTTATACGTGAAGTAAGATAATTAAAACTTGGAGGCTATTATCAATGTTCCAACAGTCTTTCCACTGCTCTCCTCCATGTAGAGGAGAAGATTAACCAGAAGCATTCTGGTTAATGCTTGACACTTTGGAAACATCCTCTTCCACCTGACACAATACATAACCTCCTCCCAAAGCCAGCTCACACAACCTAATGGGAGCATGAAGGGACTGGCTATTATTCAAAGATTGATACACCTTGAAAAATGGGAAGCCTGCCACCTTCTGATTGCTTGTTACACAAGGGCAATGAAATATAATAGTAAAAGGAAAAAATTTCCTTGTACTTCATGTATATGAAACTTGAGAACTGGCATCTTCATTAATACTTCTTGCAAAGAATTGTTTAATCTGGAAAAATGCTTTTTGAAAAGTTCATATCCTTGGGCATAGCAAGACAGAGCAGAGCATGTCCACTTATAATCAAACTGCTCTTGAATGTGACTGCAACATCTATCAGTTGATTTGATAACAGAAATTAATTATAAAAAATAATTTCACCCATTGGAAAGTGAAGCTATTTGCAGAGTGGCAGTGTGGAGCTTATATGTCAGTACATAATTCTTCACTAAATATAACAGAAAAAAAATTACTGTAACATATAAAGGTGAACAATTAATAAAGTTCTCATTACCTACTCGTTGCAGACATTAGATCTAATGGGAACCAAAGAGGAGGGGGGGAAATAGAGTGATGATACAGGGTTTGTCATGGTGGAAAGGATAGGGAAAGAGAAACAACAGGTCAAATCTGCATAATCTAAAATTATTTTACATATCAAAGGTATCATTGTTCTAAACTATGTCTCACTGATAGTTTGCAGCGTTTATTTCTGGCCCAGCAAGAAAACTGTCCACCCCGTTTTACTCTACCACAGTTCTTTTCCTGGAAGATAAAGGCCTATGCTCAGACGAGTTCCCCGCATCCCAAAGACAAAAAAATGGGCCAGCTATCATGGATGATGTATTCACCCAATCACATCAGAGATGGAATAAGTTTTGTGATTTTTTTCATTGTATTGTTACCTGGTCTAGGCAATTAGAGTCACCTATGGAGTTCAGATGATTCATCATGAAACTCAAAGGGTCAGATGAAGAATCACGAGCAAGCAGAAGGCTAAAAAGGTTGTGCATGGGTTCTTCCCTGTTCTTTATCTGCTCATAGGCTTCCACAACTTCATAGAGCATGATGAATTTTATGGCCTCATATAGTTTGTGCTCCTTGCTCTCATCGGAAAAGAGTGTATTACACGTGTTTCCTCTTTTTTCATGATCTTTAGTAGCATATATTTCAGTCCACTGGAAAGCACACAGAAGAATATTAATTATATTATTATTAATAATATTAATAAAATTATTAATTATTCCACTCAATATGAAAGATTCCAAAACAGGAACAATTGCCAGTCTGTACAATGCCATTACTGGTGCAAATAAGCAGGTGGCTCTTTGGGATCTGAAGTTATTTCAGTTTCTGTTTATCCAGCTGAACCTATTTGCTACTGACAGCTCCACACATCTGGATGCTACTGATAGTCCATGAGGAATCAAACGTAATTCCCCTATACAAAAGCCACCCACCATCACTGTAGAAAATCCAGGTATTGGTGTCTACAGTAGAGTCTAAAGGAGCATAGCCACGTAAAGTTACCTCAGACAGTTACAGGAAATTAAAAACTCCTGACTGACCTTTTTTTAACTTCCAAAATTTAGTGATTTTCCTCTATAGTACCATTCACGTTAAAGTTATACTAGTCTGCATTCTTTAAATGCTGATCCCAATTCAGAAGCACGTCAATTAAAAGGAACCTATATAAACTGGCCAAGCGAGCATGGTGTTATGAACTGCACATATTTGTATGTCTTTAGTGTGTTCAGCTTCATGAGGTCAAGGTAAATTGGCGGCACAAGAGGAGACAACAACAGACATGTATGGGACTTGAACAGGGTAGGAGACAAACAATGCTGGACTAAGTACCAGATCAGAAAGCTTAAAGCATACAGTCCTGAACACAGTGGCTAAGAACAGTCATCTGTAATGTAAAGTGTTTGGGACCACAATAAAAGGTAATGCTCAATGACTGGGATTCAAATGAATTTCAGTTAATTCTGTGCTTGTGACATTTATATGTTGAAGCCACCTTTAACTGTGAATTGTAACTCAAAAAAAAAAAACTAACTTACCCATGAATATTAAATCAAGAAACAGATCCCCCCATCTCCTCATGCATTCCTGAAGACTTTCCTTACTGGTTAAAAATGAGACCCAGTGGATGAACCACTACTGCCCCTTTGCTCAAGAGCTCTATTACCTAAGTGAAAAGCCTGCCCCAATTGTAAAGCATCTAGTAGCCAACATGGCCCAGGCACAACAGCATGTGCAGGCAGCAACCCACAAGATGACGACGGAGATGGGAAAAGCAGCAGAGAGGCAACTGCCTCCTGCCTACCCAACAACCAGGCGCTCTGCTTCAGCTTGGTCAGTGGAGGCAAGTCTGGAGTGGGGCCCAGACCCATCACTTTGGAGAGTGCAGCAAGCCTCTTGAAAAAAAAATATGCAACTATATGACCTCTGCTCCTTGAAAAGCTTAAAATACCTTTGTCAGTGACCACTTTCTGCCACTCCTGTATCTTAAAACCATACCTGGAGCAGACATGCATTGGGGTTGTTTAGCCTAGAGAAGAGGAGGCTCCAGGGAGACCTTACAGCAGCCCTCCAGTAGGCTGGGGGGTGGCCCTACAGGAGGGATGGGAAGGAACTCTTTTTCAGGGAGTGTAGCGATAGGATGAGGGGCAATGGTTTTAAGCTGAAAGAGGGTAAATTTCTATTAGATATTAGGAAGACAATTTTACTATGGGGGTGGTTAGACACTGGAACAGGTTGCCCAGAGAAGCTGTGGATGCCCCATCCCTGGAGGTGTTCAAGGCCAGGCTGGATGAGGCTTTGAGCAACCTGGGCTAGTGGAAGGTGTCCCTGCCCATGGCAGGAGGGTTGGAACTAGATGATCTCTAAGGTCCCTTCCAACCCAAACCATTCTATGATTCCATGATCTACAAGCCTTGGATACTAAGTAGTATTTACTAAATCTGGCTGTTCAAACACACAAGGTTTCCTAGGGTATCTGTTTAATAAAGAAGTAATGAAGACAGTTAAATGCAACAAAACCTGAACTCCCCATGCTGTCTCTTTAGCACTTTTCACACTACTAAATGTAACTTAAAACCCTGCTAATGAAACAGAAAAGAATTCCTCTCATTGGCCAAAAAGCTTCTTTAAAATAATAAAATTAAGTTGGGAGCTAGACCTCATGACCAGTAACAGCATAATTCATAATATAGCTGCTCTGCAATAATTTGTTAATTGTATGGATTTGTTCACTGTGCTGATTTGAAACTTTTTTTCTGTGCAAACATCCAATTTACATGCTTTATACTTAGGGACCAACATCAACTTAAAAGAACTACAAGAAGATAAAAATAAAAGCCGAACAACCCAACACTGGCAAATGCAAAGAGTGACCAAAACAGAATGACAACTGCACTCAAGAACCACCAGGCATATGTCAAGAGGACAGGCAGTCATCACTGTGGCACAGCAAGGCTGCAGGCAAGCAAGAAGGACCAGATCTCTATTTCAGTTCCCTCTTTTAATTTCTAATGCTTTGATTCTAGAACTAAATAAGTCTTTTGTTTGTATGTTTTATTTTTTTAAAATAGCAGTTGCTATCAGAGATAATAGCATTTAAAACTACAGAGTTGTGGCTTGTATACATAGGGCCACATAAAAGGAACTAGCTTAAATGCGTAGTAAAATAAGCTGTTGTGGCTGTGGTAAGACATCCCAGGATGTTAGGTATATTGCAGAATTAAAAATGATAGCTTAAGGTCTGATATACTGGATAATGGATGGCTTCAAAGAGGAGTATCAACCTATCTTGGCCAAAACTCTGGAGTCCAGCAAATACCAGTATTCACTTGATAGCTATGGCCCAGGAGAGCATACAAAGCAACTGCCTGGCAGGAGGAAGATGGGGAGGAGAGGGTAGTGGTGTGCTGGGGACAGCTTGTGGCAAAGCAAATAGGAACAGTCCAGAGCTCATGCAACTGCAGACACGCAGAAACCACAAAAGAGCTCAAGGAAGATGCAAGCTCTTGTCAGGATGATTTTTTATCTCTGTTTCAAAAGTATTTGAGGCTACTGAAACTCCTGAGGTTTTAAATATATAAATCAGGGCTGTACTCTGAGTTGGAAATGCAGGCGATATGGCAGTGCCGAGCAGAGGGGGCAGTGAGGCTTGACAGGACTTTGTAATCAAGTGCTTCAGCTTACAAAGAGAAATTATAGTAAAACTGGATAAATACAACATTTTTATGGAGAGAAGAACAGAGGAAAGACAACAATTTGAGAAGAAAATGCACTATTTGTTTGTTCCCTGCTATTGGGGGAGGGAATCTAGGAAGAGCTCATAGAGCACATTGTTATTTTTAATCAAAATGATGAAGTACTGCAGGAGCCACTTGATGGCAAGTGCTACTAGGGCAACTAACCGTGCAGCAATTAAAGCTGTGGGGAGGATGGCCTCCCTAACTTGAAGGGAGACCCTGAGGATGTAGCCCAGTAGAACCCCCCAAAATGGATTCCTCTGCAGGAGAGACAATGGCCTGCCCAGCTGCTCAGCTCTCTGAACCTGGGAGGGAGGCTGAACATCATAGAAATATGTAACAAAGAGCAGTTCCATAACTCTGTCTCAACCCACTTCTCAGTGCTTTTATTCCCCCCAACCATCTCCTAAGTACTCACACTGGTCTTTAACGTCTCCATACATTTACGCAATTTACCAAAGACATTGGGACCTGTGTATCTTTCTGGCCCAAAACTGTATTGCTGAATCCAGTTGCAACCTTGAGAATATAAAAGCTTTTCAGGGAGCTGGGAAAAAAACAAAACAAAACAAAAAACGAATTACCTGGAGATCGCAAGCATAACAAGAAGTCCAATATAAAGCTACATAAACTTGTCTACACACATTTTAATTTATGGTGTGGTTCTATCCTCTGGTTGTACAGTTCCAACAAGAAAATATAAATGGGCTTCAGAAAAACTCAATGTTAAGAAGGAAGCTCCATTTGACTGCCAAGTCCTTAAGAAACTTTTAAAACACGACCAGCCAAAAAAGAAGAAAATATGCTCTCAGCAAAGTATTCAAACCATGCTCTGGAAAAGCTGGGAACATCTAAACTCATTGAGGTTTTTAGGATTACAGAAACCTTCCAGTTTGCACATACGTCCCCACAGGCAGCAGCTCTAGTTTCCCAACTCCTTGCTGCTGTCTCCTGAGGAAGCTCCTGGAGCTCAGGGCAGGATTCCTGCTGCTCCAGCAACATGCGCAGCCAAGTGAGCCACTGGACTTTGCACAGATGTGGATGAAGAAGATTCAAATATCCTCTTGTGCTAAGGGAGTGACATTTAGCAGGGTGGCAGTAACATTTATCCATCCACTTTTTTTTTTGTTTCTTTTTACCATTTAGCCTCACGTTCACTTTGGCATGTTTAGATCAGGGACACTTCTTCGACTAAGTGTAATTCAAAGAGTTGGAAATACTTCTCTTTAAAGTCTGATATCTATTCTCCTGTACTTCCACAGCAGACACATCAGTTTTTCACATTGAATAAAGCTTCCTTCTGTAGTGCAAGGTCACCTGAATCATGTTCATTTAGAAAATGATTTTACCTTTAATATATCTCTCTCCTTCATCCATGAGGGAAAAGGAATACCTTGGCTGAATATCTGAAAAAGTACTGCTCTTAGTACGCAATAGTTGTCCCTCCTGACTTGTCGCAGATATTTGATATGATAAGTCCAAAACAATTCTTCATATGCCTAGAAAAAGATCAAAAAAACCTACTAATAAACGTTTTAAATCTCAGACCATGGTGAATTGAAGTTCAATTCCAAACTACTCATAAAAGTGGGCCAGGAGAAAGAGATAGTATATTTATAAGTTTTATAAAAAACATGTTCTAACAAACATGTTAAAACAAAGATGTTCTAACACCATAGTTTTTGTAAACACTTTAAGCTTGCACTGCTCCTTAAGAGTGATTCTCTGATCTCTCCAAACCCAGCAACTTGCTCCAGTCTCTGCACTGTTACTAGTGTAAACATTCACATAGTCAACCAGAGCAGAAGAGGTCAGCAAAGATTCTTTGCCATAATAGCTTTAACCCTGACCACTTCACAACTTGTGCCAACATGTGGATGGAGCAGCAAAAGGGCAGGAACAAGCATCTGGAGAAATTGCCTTTTGGCAGAAACATCTCCTTACACTGAATCCACTCTGCAATGGTGTCCTGAGGCTGTGCAGATCTGGCAGTGCTGTGCTGAAGCAGATGACCCTTCTTTCAGCTACAGACTCCCTGTATTTTATCTGCATTACCTCTGGCTCTCATCTGAGCCCATGGTGAGACAAATCAGATCAATAAACTGGCAAAGAATTAAATTTAAAAGAGGACTGTACAGTTACACTGGCTGCTGCATCAGTCTCAGTTTTCTTCCTGAAGGGAGCAAGAAGATGGTCTCAATTCCTGGTTCTCTTTCACCTCAATTGCTTCCTCATCCCATCCCAACATCACTTGGCTGCAGTCTCCCCTACTCTTACTTTGCATTGGCTGTGATAATTGCAAGCCTACTGAATCCTTCCTGCTGGGGAGCTTCCTGCTCAGGTGTGTCTATCAGCTCACACTCTTGGTAAACCACATCCAACAGAAGATTTAAGAACCATCTTAAGAGGTTGAAAGAGGGAGAGGGACTGTTTAGCTCAAATGAGGTGAGTAAAAGGGAGAGACGTAACACAAGAAAGGG
Organism: Syrrhaptes paradoxus; assembly: GCA_013400615.1. Lineage (NCBI taxonomy): Eukaryota > Metazoa > Chordata > Aves > Pterocliformes > Pteroclidae > Syrrhaptes > Syrrhaptes paradoxus. The sequence goes on along the minus strand of VZTO01009613.1, from coordinate 127,891 downwards.
ACTGCTCCTTTTGGGGACAGTAAGCACGTTAGGCTGCTTCAGGATCTCATGAGACCTCATCCTAAAATATGCTCTTTACTGTGACAACCACTACCTGACATAAGCAGCCATCCACTAGACTCCCCTGGGTCTCCTTTTGAGCTCTGATCGTCTAGCAGGCTCACAGATTTTCTGAGAGGCTTGTTGTCTTGTATGTGTTTGCAAATTTATCAAACGTTTTGCTGTCTTTTGTTACTTGTTCCTCCAAATCACTTTTGGCCTTATTGTATGTTGTTCTGGGCACTTTTGGCATTGCTGTGTTCCCTCATTTAATCTGGCAAAGTTGGATCCTTTCTATGTTTATCATTTGGACATGACTTCAGCTTTTTGAACAATACCTTCTTTTTTCTCATAACTCCCTCATGCTGCTGTTTAGCCTTATCAGCTTCGTGTTCCCTAAGTCCTTCTTCACTGGCATTTCCTCTGTGACTCCAATACCATGACCTAAAGCAATATACATGTCAAATACACTGACTGTAAATACTCAAGTCTCTGAGCTGTCTTTTAGGTTCCTTTTAACATACTTCCTCATTTTTATGGAGTTGACCTTTCTGAGGGTTGATGCAATTGTAATAATTTTTTTGCTTTGTTGTTCTTACATGGGTGTTGAATACAAGTACGTGCCATCTCCTGTTCCACAGAACAGCAACAGATATTAGAAAGCAACATTTTGAGGCAGATCCTGTGCGCTACTCAGTACCACAGCAAGGGTTGCTTCCTTTCCTCAAGGCTCCCTGAAGCGGTGACCTGTGAGACACTCATGGGCAGCACCTTGAAGTTCAACCCCACGGCTGTTGCCCAGCGCAGATGGCTAGGCTGTGTCTCTCATTACCAGCATCTCATGGTCAGTGTTCCCACCATCATCAGACAATCAGAAATATGGACCTGCTGCTATATTTGTGCTGTGCTGGAATGAAATGCCACACCATGAGGATACAGGGATATGATGTCACAATAACTGGATGTGAGTCTAAGCTTGCTTTAACAGATACTACTACTCTACCACTGGTATAGTTACTTTAGCTAGAAGTTTTATGGGAAAAGTAAAGATCCAGCCCATGGTCTTTGAGCCTACCTTGGTGACTAAGGCTTAACACAGTTGAAACAGAGAGCCATAAAACACACGTTGCTTCTGGAGGTCCCTCTCCATCACAGGTTAGGATAACATAGTAGTGCTCCAACTACAAGCACTAGTCAGGGCCTGTCAGAGGGCACTGCTGCTCCTGCCATGCCCTCTGCCATGTTGGCTCCATTAATGGTCACCAAGATATAGCTGCCAACAGCACATTGCACAGGCAATAATATACATATTTTGCGGAAGGTGCAGCTGCCGTTTCTGCCTATCAGGTGTAAGCATGTACACACAATGTATACAACTGAAAAACACACTGGTGAGCTGACAGAAAACAATGTATCTAGCATTGGTGAACCACGAATTTAGGAGGTCCTTGGCTCAGGAGTTCAGCTATCTGTGACCCAAAGCCCAGTTCAGTGCAGCACAACTCCATCAGCTTGGCTCACAGTTATGAAGAAAGCTTACAAAGCTGTGAAAAACTATTTCATCTAAAATGATGCAAGGTAAGAGAAATAAAAATCCAGGGAGAAGTGCAATAATTAAGATGTTCACAGCCAGCAGCTCAAAGCTACAAGAGGAAAAAAAAATAAGAGAACACCAAAAAAACCCCTTACCTGGAAAGGAATAAAAAGTATAGAACTGAAAAAAAAAAGAAAAAAAAAAAAAGAGACTTGAGAAAGAGCAGCACCAAGGATTAGCTGATGTTCACAAGCAGCAGACTCTGCCACCTCCCCAAGCAGCCCAGGGCCATCTCCAGCCACCCCTCAGCAGCTGATGGACATGCTGAGGATGATGAGGACTGATGAGGACATTGACTGTGAGATTAGCAGCTCGCTGGCCCTAGCTACATGCGGTAGGAGGCAGGAGGAGCTGCAGGGTGCAGCGAGCCAGCGTGCGTCCTGCTGGCAGTGCCTGGCGCAGGGGAAGATGGCAGCGCAGGAGCGCCTGGGCCAGGGAGGCCATGGAGGGCCGCACAGCCAGGGTGCAGCGCTGGAGCCCACAGGTGCTGAACGAAGGCAGGGGATGGCCACCACCCACCATGCCAGCTCCTCGCCCGCCGACCACCACCTGCCCTGGCACAGGTCAGATGTGAGCTCCTGCCCCACTGGCCCCCAGCTACAGCTGATGTGGGCGGACAGAGGACCTTGGTGGCTGCTGGGGAGGGTGCCCAGTGCTGGCTGCTGCCATAGGGACCTCCAGAGAAATGGGAATGTTTCATTCCTCCCTGGAATGAGAGCTTTTACCTTAAAACAAAGGCTGGCCAAGAGACAGTGCCCAATACCAAGTTATTTGTTCTGCAGCACTGGGGATGACTTTTTCCTGTTAAAGCCGCTGCATGGGTCATCGGTGCTACAAGGGGGAATGCGGAGAAGGTGCAAGACTAAAATCCGATCTACGTTTTGACCTGCTCTACTGCAGTCTTTATTTAGACCCATGTTCATGCTGTCCCTTTTGCTCTTCCTTTAGCCAGGTGGTGTAGCAGGCTTTGGTACCTGTGACACTGCTTGCACCGGGAGTGCTGATCCTTTCCCAGGTACTTCTTCTGCCCCGTCCTCATGCAGAGATTAAAATTCAACTCTTACCTCCCTCATGTGCTTGGCCTGCTTTGTTTCTCCTTTCCATTCTCTCGCACTATAACCAAGCAGGTCAACTTCTGTCAGCACACTGAGATTCCCTAAATCAAGATTAATTCATAGATTAGTTACCTTCTGCTGTTCTGCATTTAAAAGGGAGCGGTGGGGGGATTAATGACTACAGAATGACAACAAAAAGATTACTTATGAGTTTTCTCTGAAGATAGTTGCTCCACCTGAAATCCAAATGATAAAACAGGTGTCAAAGAGGAGTTGTCAAAGGTCAATATTTACTGAAATAAGCAACAGTGTGGAAGATTAAAGTCTGCATAATAAAAACCTACCGTTTCAGTAGCTGTGCTAAAAAGCTGTATAGCCTTCTGCAATACCAAAAAACAGCAGTGAGGAAAGACATGCTTAGCATTAGCTGCACTTTCACTTTTTGCCACATGAGACACAAGGATTGCTTGGTAGCTCTTGTCCACGACCGCACCTCATGCCTTCCTAAAATAGGGATAAAAGGAGAGAGGAAAAAATCTTGTCACTGTTTTGCAATACTTGTTTCTATTTGTTTTCTTTCAAAAAGAAAAATCATCCAAGTACGATCCCACTCCAAATTAAACACAAAACATGAAATTTAAAAGGAGAGTGTATTTTTATATACTTAATATATATAGTTTATATGCTTAGTTTTTCAGGTTTCTAGCATACTGGGTGCACATGGTTCACATTTCCAAGCTTTCCTCCACACAGTGAAGCCTAGATATATATAGTTACAATGGAGTCACAGGAAGACCAATATCAAAGCAACTGTTCAATAACCCAAAAGAGAAATATTTCTTTTGCTTCGGGATGTGCTTATCCAGAGATCTGCACTGTCATTACTTTGCCATTAAGTCAAAGTTTTAAAGACCAGAGGTTCCTGGCAGTCGCCATACAAGGCAATATTAGCTGACTAAGCATCATACAACTGCTGGGGAATTAAAGGAATGTTCCTGCCTCAATTTGGCCAAATTTAGGGTCAGTTTAGTACTCCAGAGAAAGCTTCTCCCCAGGGATTTGGTAGAAAGCTCAGGAGATCACCACAAAGGGAGCGCATTCTCACTGTTCTTCACAGACATAAACCAGGACAAGTTTCTGTCACTCTCTTAGTATTACAGGCAGGGTTAGGAGAGGTTTTGCTTGTCTTTTGTTGATAAGAAAACCTAGAACTGAGGGCCTGGAGACTGAATAGTTGACAAAAGCAGTGTCTGCTCCCTAAATGAGAAATGTATCCTCTGGCTGAAATCTGAATATAGGAAATTCCCAGAATTTATGATCAACAGCTGCTCTATTATTAACTTATTTATTGATTTCATACAAAATTTTAAGAGAATGTAACTTTTTACAAAGGCATCCCCAGAGGAGGCTCAAAAGATCCTTCTCTAGAGAGTCCACAAAAGGAATTACTCATTCAGCATAGTTTTATGTCAGTTGAACTTCTGCCCCTCCTGCCTTTAACAGGAAATTTAAGGGGGGCTTGAGTTTTCCAAGGAACTTCAGCCCATGCACTGCGGACAGCTATCCAGTCATAGAGCTACATATGAATCCTAACCCTGGCAATAAGGTAACAGCTACGCATACATCTTTACAAGCACTATTACATATATACAGAGCACTGCTGATATTTGGCCTTTTCCAATATTCTGTTGTTTGAAGAAGTTTTATTACAGGATGTCACATGCAAGTTGTCCGGAGGCAAGACCCAGACCTCGTCTCTCCCCTGAACAAAAGGCAGGTTAAGAGCTGTAAATGAAAAGGTTCTAATAAACTTTAAAGAGGTAATCGGAGAAAATTTTGGGGTGCTAGTTCCCATTTACACAAAACCTGTACTGCTGTGGATACTTTCCATACAAGATAATGGCCAGGTCTTCTGTCAGCTTCTGCTCGTGTGCTGCACTAACCTGTGCGAACCTGCCATGACTGGAGTTACGCCTGCACATGCCGAGTAGGAAAAAGCAAGACACACATTCACACACAACCAAAAAGACCAAAAAATCTGAAGCTGCAGGAAATGTTTACTACTGATGCCAAGTAACAGACAGTAGAACATCAGCTGTGAGGTTAGTAAATGGCATAGCTCATGGAAACACTGGGACAATGCCGCTTAGACCACACACACACACTTACTGCTGATGGACACCAATAGGCACATTCTCAGTAACTACCCAAATTGCTACCTAGAGAACAACTGAGAACTAGTAACAGGTAACAGTCCTGCAGAATCAAGCCACAGCAATTTGTTTTCTCTCTGCTTTAGGATAAGGGCATCAGTACTGGAAAACGTCAGTAAAGAACTGAATCTTCTGCTAACTAGAACGGAACCTGAAGGCTCACAAGTGTGGTTCAGTCCACAGATCAGTGGGTATTCTGGATCTACATCTTCATGGTGTTGTATGAGAACCAATTAATTAACAGCAATTTAAACATACGGTATCAAAAGGAAGATGCAGCAGACTTTCATTTCATTACTTAAATTGATTGTATGGTCCCTCTTTCAATTTCGAACAAGCTTGGACATTAAAAAGCGAGAGCTGGTCCATCTGTTCAAATGACATACTTCGCTTTACTGAGTACCAGAAATACATGTGAATGCAAAATTTCTTCCTTTACACCTTTTACAGGCAGAAAGATGAGAGGTTTGCATCAGCTTTTAAGCTGAATCAAACAATCTTTTGAAAAAACTTGTGATGGTATTAATCCTGAAAAAAACCTACTGGAGCCCAAGAAAACCACTTTCAAGGCAGATGGTTAACAGGTGCATGAGCAACACTTCTTCAAGGAGTGGAGGGATACTAGTTGCAAAACCACAAACCAATGTCAGAGAACGTGAGATAACCAAATATTGCTCACCCATTTTTATTTAATATGGGGGATTTATAAGTAGGTATTTGCCTAATAGAAAGCCTAATGGGAAAACCTGCAAACAAGTGATTTTGAGTATTTTTGCTACACTTGTATTGCAGCATACTCTGGGCTTCATAAACCTTCCCTCCTGTCATGGGAAAGCTGCTGTTCAAACAGCACTTCATGACTCAGTTACTACTTTCAGTGCTCATGTCACATTTTTTTATTCAAGTAAATGACATTCAGAAGTGTCAGCTGGATCACAAAGTGCAACTGGTGAAAATACATCATGAACAAGACATGAATTAAAGAAGAGGGCAGTTTAAAATAGATCTTTCCACCTCCTCCAAACTTCTTCAGAAACCAAAGAGCAATTAAATTAATAAGACAGTCGCAGGGGGAGTAAAATAAGCCCACAGATTTTTTAAACCTTATCCATTCCCTGAGATAAGTACATCATTCATTCTGTTCCTCTGGAGATGGTGAGAACTCATCGATGCTGCAACCAGCTGCTGGGCTCACATCTTTTTGAAGATGGACCATGAGCATCACCACGGGGACAGGGAGGCCCAACTCTTCCCCCACACCTCGGACTTCTAACACAGCTCCAAGCAGAAATTTGGAGGAATGGAGGTGGAACAATGTACAAAGTAGGAGCCGATAGAGGTGTTCATCTTACAACACAAGTAGTACACAATGTTTTCTCTTCATGCCACATCATCAGCTTCCTGCTGATGCTTAAGTTTAAGCTTTTACCATCCCACAAAGTCAGCAGGAGAGACGTGTAAAACAAAAACAAGCTAACAAAAAAAAAAAAAAAAGAGAAAAGACCCAGCAAAAAAGGCCAGAAAAAATATGACTAAGAGACATCTGCTTCTTTCACAAGTAACTCAAGAAGAGTCTCTAAAGGATTAGCCGCACATTTGACTCCCTCACAACTTTTTTGGAGGCTGCCAGCTTTAAAAATGCGTAACTGATGAAATGCAAAATGTAAGGGATCAGCTTGGGAACTAGCAGGCAGCACTGTAGGCAGCACTGAAGCACAATCCAATATTCCAGCATGTCTGGTGGCACATTCACCCTTTCACTTTTTTCTCCCTTCCCTGTAACAAGGCCACCAGGAAGATAAGAGTGTCTTCCCAAATTAAAAGCTGACTGTGTGACTTCTTTTCAGGATGTTCCTCCTCACAGTCTTCTTGGTGTTGAAAGCAGGACATAGTACTTGTTACCACAAAGTGGTAAAACACCCATCATACAACACTATGTTCCTAGTTCCCAGAAAGCAGGGATCCCCTCCCTCAAAGAGGGAGACAGAATTTGGGATCCCTCTGTTCAAACCATTCTGCTGCCCACCCATATCACTTTTTTCCAGACTATGTAGTATCAGTACCGAGGTATGTTATAAAATAGGTTAAGTCCCTCTTTTAAGGGAAAACAAGCAAACTTATCAGCATGATGCACAGATGCACACGTGCACATACACCTCAACTGACTGAACCAAGAGGGAGACATAGACAAAAAGCTATTAATTATACAAATTCAATACCTACAATAGATTATACCCCATAACAGCTTAGAAGAGTGAAACATGCCTTTTTAAGTACTGCCAAGTGATTACAAAGTTTTTGATTTCCCAGTTTATTATCAGCACCACACCAAAAAACTAAAAACCTACTGAAAACAGATCAAACACAGACCAAGGTATGTGGGAAGCACTGCTTAATTCAATACCTTTTCATTATGAAACCCTTCCTTTACAGAGCAAAACAATGTCAACTTGTTAAGCAAACCTTCTTCTCCTGTCGTGACACAACAACTAGAGATGAGGATCTCTACTTGCTGTAAGAAGAAAAAGGGAATAATTTAGAGGCAAAGATGGTAATAATCAGTGACTTACCAGAAGCTCAACCACGTCTGCTGATCAGATCTCAACTTCTACTCCAAAAAATAACAAACGGAATCCCAGCCCCAACCTGTAACTAGAATCACACAATTACCTAGAAAACGGAGTAGTTTCAGTAGCACTGAGGCCCATTACTCACAAGAAAGGCTTTATTTACACAGCTGTCCTGCGTAGGAGTCCCAAGTGGTCTCTCAGCCCTCCTCCCCTTTTGCACAGATCTTTCAGAGTACAAAGGCTGGCAGCCTCCTTTGGTCTCCCTGATCGTCAACAGGACCCGAACTGCTGGTGTAAATGTTATCTATCCAGTTGTGACACTTAATTATTCCCACTCTGTAGCAACAAATGTGATGCATTCTTACCTACTGTATGATTATCTAAAATACACCCTATTAGAGTTCCCTTTGCAAAACCAATTTCATCTGTATATTCAATATATTAAAGCATGCCCTAGCCTACACATGGCCATTTTCCTCTCTACAAATTCCTACAAGAACAAAAGGAAAGTTCAGTTCTTGATCTCCTATGTAATTCATCTTCCTTTTTTATGGCACAGGGTACTTCATCCAGGCAGGACCTTCAGATTAATAAAGCTCAGCTACACTTCCACTTCCACAAGAAAAAAAAAAGAGAATTTACAGTCGAGATCAACATGTGAAAAGCATTTCACACCATAAAAACCCAAGTATCTCTTTAAAGCTCTTATTTCTATGGATGAGTGAAAAACAAAGAAAAAATAAAATAACCTCCTTTAAAAGAAGAAGCCTCTGAAATTTCTGCTAATGTGATGATTTAATTTTTTTTAATGTGGGAAAAAATCCATCCTCATTCAGAACTGCTATTTAATGCCTGTACACTTTAAACAGAACTCATGTAAATGCTCTAAATCTATTATTTGAAGGAAGCCCACTCTAAGGATTCTTATTACGCCTGCTGCTGAGTTACAGGTTGACTCATCCCTAATGCCGCTCATGCTTTTTTCTGGCTTATCTATTTGCAAACACAACTCTCAAAATGTCTTTATAATTTTTTTTTTCTGTACCAAATCCAAACTGACACAGTAAAGGAAATATTTTTCTCCTGAACATCTTCTTATGCTTCAGTTTAGCTTAAAGGCTAAGTGGCATAAATAACTTGGGTTTTTCTGTTGATTTGTCTAGACAACCAAAGTTTCGGGTACAGGAAAGAAGTTCAAGTCTTACCTAGCAGTAAGATTTCCGCCCCCCTCCTTTTTTTTTTTAAATCTTGTTTGCTAGATGGCACAAGACTTGTCCCAACAGCCCAGCCCTCCAAGGATGTAGTGTCATGAGGCACTTGCAAGGCTGGGTGGTACCACAGGCAGCATCCCTCCAGGTCTCTGCAGGCAGAGGTCCAGCAGGGTGCTGCCCCTGGCCCTGCCTGGGTGCACGCCCGACCCCCAGCAGCGCAGACACCAGGCTCACCCAGGAAAGAGCAGAACCTTCTCAAGCCTGCTGCCCATCGCCCCAAAGGAAGGGACCAGTGGGCTCCGCGATTCCAGTGAGACCCGCAGCAGCTGCCACCACATCAGCGCCGGAGGACGGATAGAAGCGGTAAAGCAGAGGAGCCCTTCAACTGCACATTAGGAGGGGGAAGGTACCTGGATCAGGGCAGAAGGAATGGCAACAGAAACCCGTGTGGGAAAGATCTCGATGTGAGCAGCATAGTGGAAAACAAACTGCTCACTGGACTCCACCGTCAGCGCTCCTGGGACAAAACAACCCCCCAGGTGAGACCCCAGCCCCTCGGTGGTCACCAGTGGGCTCATTCCCAAGCAGCAGCTGATGCCTTGAGGGGTCCTTTGCTGAAATGCTGCTGCTCAGAGAAGAAAGCAGCGTGAAATGCCAGTCTACTTGGTAGGCACACACTGCAGGACAGTCCAAGGAACTTTAAGTTTCTACCTGTTGATAAACAATTATCCCAAGTGGTTGCAAAAAAATGAACTCATCTGAGCTTGTTTACTGTCTAAGCAATATCAGCCACAGCTGTTCATTCTTAAAGGCAGCGTGTACAGCTGCCATCAGGTGAAGACCTTGCTCTGAAAGCCAACCCCCTTGGACCAGTTTGCAGCCACGTAGCTAATCATTTCCATCTCTGTACAGGACCTTACTGCTGTACCCTCACAACACAGATTTTACGTCTGTCTTCAGAGCATGGCCCTCTCCAAACGCATATCAGGCTCTGTGCAAGGAAGTGCCATGCAGAGTTGTGTATTTTTCACATGGATTAACATTCACATATAATTTAGGATTCGTAATCACCAATAATCCACATCTCCTGGTGGTGCGTCAGATGACAAAGCCTCTGCCTTCCCACCAGATATGGGCAGAGGTTATTCCAACTGTATAATTTGTCTGCTTGGGGGCTTTATTTGTCTCTCTCCCTCTTTCCAAAACAGATTAGAAACAGAAGGGAAAGGCAACACAAAGCAAAATACTGAAACCATCACTCTGAATGAAAATGAAATAAATTGGTCTTATATCATCTCTCTCCCCCTGCCTCTCAATATCCAGCCTGATGGAAGTCAAAACTTCAGCTTTATTCTGCCGAGCTAAGGCTATGAGCATGGAAGCAGCTGCAGTGTTTAAACCCTGCTCTTGCTTCATCTTTTAAAGGGCAACAGGTTCAATCTGACATTTTTTAATTAGCTCATGCACCAAGGAGTCCTTTGCCATTTTTTTGAGAGTGCATTACTTTGCACTTCTTGCCTAAAATCTTAAGAAAAAAAAGGCATGCTGAAATGTAAAACTGACTGTATCCAGATAATCGAAATTTCAGTCACTATCACTCAGTGTGATAGTCATAGCTCGCACAAACATTTCATAAAAATGTGATTTAAGAACACAGAATATTCTGTGTGGAAGTCCTCTACTTGTAAAAAACACATCAGTATGGTTGCTAGTGCACTTTTGGTATTGTTACAGACTTTTGGATACCAAGAGAAGTTTCAAGACATCAGTCACAGGGACCAAGAGACCGCAGTTCCCCGACACCTCTGCATTCGCACGAACTGCTGAAAAACTTACGTGGCAAGGTCTACATAGAATAGAAATTATGCAGCCCTCTAAAATATGGTGAAGTGCAACCCTGCATATCAAGCTCTGCTCAAGGGGCTGGCACGTGTCAGATGGACAACTGACTAGATGCTAGAGCAGACTTGATTATAGTCAAAGCCCCACACACATCACATCATATCAAGGCACTAGTTTTATGCTAAGGTACACATTTCTCACCTTGATAGCACCATTCACCCAACATAACCACCCGCCCTGGAAACATAAATGCTAAACACTCAAAAAAATCTGGAAAAACTCAGCAACGTACTATGGACAAGGAATCTGAGATGGGGTCTTGCCCAAGACCACATGAAGAGCTATCAACAGGACTAGAGACTCAGCATATCCAGCCACACCATCCCTTATTTTTAGTCCTCCACCTGCAGCAGTTTTGGAGGTTTCTACGTTTGCCTTCACTGGAGCCTTCTCAAGGGTGTTACTGTCCACTTCTTATCTCCTTTTTTTCCCCCATCTACACTGGGGCAAACTTCAACATGATTTTATATGATCAGGCAACAGACAGATAACAGAGTTATACTGTTTATGGGAAAAAACCCAAACCTTTCCATCATAGCAAATTTTGTAATATGCAAACTAAACTCTCTCTAGCACCTCAGAACTGGTACAAGCTCCCTCCGCTCTTAACACTGTCATTGACTGCTTTTACATTGCTGTGGCTGGAGTACACAAGCCCTGACAACCTTCTATCATGAAACAGTGACATTTTAGTTAATAAATAGCTGTTTCTGTGTCTTTCTGGAAAGTACCTTATTGTTTTGTCTGATCCACAGGGCTGCAGCCAAGCACAGAGGAACCAGTGTCTACCATGCCGGGAACCCCAGCGCATGGGCAGTCTTCCCCATTACCGCTACGTGCCAGCAACACGCCAGCTGCATCAACCCAGGAGTGCAGAAAGGATGCCATGTGTCCACCGTCCTCTCCCAAATTCCCTCAAAAAAGAAAACGGATCCTGAAGTGATTCATGATCAGATGTCAGGCAGCCACTCAGATTAGCATTTGATTTTACAGAGTCCTATAACTCCTTTAGAAGTCAGAATGCCTGAATAAAAATCTCATTAGAATAGGACTAACATGGCCCAGTGGTAATTAGAAAAAAATAATATTTCACAGCCTAAACTAAGAGGAAATTAAGAAGCTCCTTAAGATAAACTTTATGCAGTTCTAATCACACCCACTAATTTAGTAATACACGTGTAATGAAAGCAGTGTAATTATACAGCTTTTTGACTCCTGAGCACTAGTCATTCCCTCACGTTTTCAAAACAACTGATTTATAACCATACTTGTCTCCCCTAGTACAGTTTAGCACCATGACTCCCACAGTTCAGCTGCGTGGGGTCAGGAGATCCAGAAAGAGGTATTTCTGAAATCTCAAACTTATTTGCCTGGGTAATCATGCAAGGTAATAATTTTCAGACATTAAGCTCAAGAAAAACTGCAGACACTACCGAAAAACCCTTTCATGTTTGTTATTCTATCCTTGGTAGACAGGATGCAAGGATTTAACCTGAAAACTGCATCTAAAAACAAGGTGGACAGAAAGTCCTGATGCTGAACAGGAAATCCACACCATCTAGTCAGGCAATCTGGTCCAAAAAGTTAAACAAAATGATAAAACTTATATCCCAATAGCAAGAACAAAGTCAGATCTATGAAACTGAATAATTTTTTCAGAAGTCCAAAACTGAATGCAGATAGTTAGCCATAAAAGCACTTCCATTTAATATGCTGACCAGCATTTTTATGTGGCTTTTGCCCTTGAAAATAGATTCTAACACCCTTCACCTGGTGCTTGAACAACCCTGGTAGTATTTTATATAGATAAGCAAAATCGCAGCTTTTCCTCTTACTGTATGATGTCCCCCTCAACTTCTAATTAAATTATTTGTCCAGCAGTAAAGAAATAAAATTCTTAAAGGACCCAACTTCGCTGACTAGAAAGAAATTTTCTGAGTGTTAAAATGGGTCATTTCTTCCGTTTCACACACTTTATCTCTTTGTTTCATCACTTGCAGACACTGGAGTGGGCCAAAGGATAAAAGTGGGAATAACTGCAGCGCTCGCACATATCAGCCGTACAGCAGCTAGCACCACACCAGCTTAACACTCACCTACTAAATACCACAGAAATCTAGTTCCTTCTCCACTGCAGAAAATTAAGAGAATAAGCTGAATACAATTTGCTCCTAAAAGCAAACCAGTTGGTCAGTATGCAATGCAGTGCAAAATGAGAGCTGGACCACCAAAGCAGAAACATATCCTAAAATGTAGAGCAGGAAAACAAACTGGTAGGGCACGGTATCTTTAATCTAAAAGACCGCTTGGCAGTGACTTGAGAGATGCATAATACTGAGAACTGCAAGCAATTAGCAAGCAGATCAGAAGGGGTGTACATCCATCTTCCCAAGTCTTCTCGAATGCTTCTGATCCCCTTTTTCTCCTAAACCCGCACCTTTCGGATGAGAGTAGAAGCCAGTCTGCAACATTTAATTTCAGATTCCTCACAGTAAAATAAACAAATAAATAAATAAATAAGATTTTTAAAAAAAAATAAAAAAAAAACCAAAACCCAACAATCCCTACCACCACCAGCAAACCCCGAGAGCACACCCGATGTGAAGCCGGCACAGGTTGCTGCTTTACAAGCCCGGCGATCCCCACCTACGCTAGGACGAACAGCGCAGATCACTCGGACGGCACAGGCAGGCTCCCACGCAAAACCCAAACCCACCTCCAACCCCTCCCCAAGCACCATCAGCCGCCCCCTCCCCAATCCCCCGGAGCCGAGCCCCACCGGCCGGGGCTTTGCACGGCGGTAGGGGCGCAGCCGAGGCGGGCCCGCCGCGGGGGGGGGGCCTTCGGAGCAGCTTTGCCGGGTATCACCACGTCAGGAAAACGGTCCCCAAACAGAGTCAAGTGGAAAATACAATAAAAAAAGAAGCAACAAATAAACCCAAACCCTCGCCGCGACCGCGGGGACCCCGCCCAGCCCCTGCAGCGCCTCACCCGCTCCGCCGCTCTCCGCCTCCCCGGGGAGCGAACCCCGGGACGGTACAAACGTCAGGCCGACACCTCCCGGGGCGGCCCCCGGGGCGGGGATACCGCCGGGCCGCCCCCCCTGGCCGGCCGGGCACGTAGCCCCCGGTGGTGCGGGGCCTCGCTCTGTCCCGGACGCTGCCGCCTCGGCCCCGCGCGGGGGGCGGTTTGTCTTGCGGGGTGGTGGGGAGCCCGGAGACCTCACGGCCTCGCCCAGAAACCGAGGGGTCGCGCAGGCAGCGCGGTGGTCGCAGACCCCGTTTGGAGGAGGAAGGCGAGCCCTTGTCACCCACCTCTCAGCCTGCCCCTCAGCTTAAGAAACGGGGGAGTTCTCCATATCCCTGCAGCTCCTCCATCAGACACATGCTTCGGTGTCACACTACCTTATTTTAAATTCTATAGCAGCAGTTCCCTTAGCAGTGACCATTGTCATCAGCATCCCTCTGAGCTCCAGCCATGAAATGTATACACAACTCGGTGACTCCAAACTTGTAGGGGTTTTTTTCTCTTATCGTTAATTTTAATTTCATCACTAATTCACTCATTAACAAGATGAAGTACATTCATTCAGAAAGAAATTCACCCTCTCCAAGTACTGTCCATTAGTTGTCTCTTAGGTGTAATGTGTCCCATCTGGATGCAGAGAGTTTGCATGGACCCATGTAATTTCTCTTCTGGTTACACATTAAAGAAAAATTTTCTTGCATTCCCCTAGGGCCTTTGCAGGAAAAACAGAAGGGAATTGTAATGGTCTGAACAAGTGACGCAGACTTAAATCTTTCACAGATTTATAAGCAGTTTGGTGCAGTACAGAGCTAGGACAAACTTACAGGGTTGCTTGGGGTTTTTGTGTTTTGTTATTTTTTTTTTCTTTTCTAAAACATCGTAAGATATTAAAGTGTTTGGAGATGATAGAAAATCAACACTTTTCATGAAACAGTGAAGAGATTTGTACTGTCTGGCATGAATACCAGATTGTTTCTCCATCCATCTCGGTTAATCTGGGCAAGGAACAAACAGATAAAACCTGTTAAATGTTGGTGTGCCAAGTACTCACTTAGGTGCACTCACAGCAAGCCACGAACATGCTTATCCAAGTAAAAGAAAATCTAGGCTTAAAACCCAGCTAAGAATAGCAAAAGTAAATGGTTGACACCAGAGACCTAAAGCTGTCAGCTGTGTAGCACTGTGTGCTGCTCCATCGAAAAATCCATTTTGAAAAAATTTTCTAAGTGCCAGTTCTGTGCCTCTCTGCAGCATCAGCTGGTGCTTTCCTTCTGGACATGCAGTTTGTGGTTGAACATTGCTGTATCTCGGGAAGCACAGCTGAGAGAGATGCTGTGAGGATCTAGCTTGTGTGGCATCCCCCCGTGAAGGCTCTGAGGTACCTGGGATTTGTTTCTGAGCCATGTCTTGCCTGCAGCAATCTCACGCTTCAGCTTCCCTTTCCAGCTTCCTTCTCGCCTTGGCCATGCCAGCATTGATGCCAGTTGGTGGTTTAGCATTCCAGCCAAACCCAAATTTGCCTCTTTGTGCCCTCCCTACCCTGTGTTAAGCTCTTAGGATTTAATAGGTGATTTCTTTGTGCAGACAGGCCTGAAAGTTAATGTTTATCTGGTTGCTGACTCATTAGGGAAGAGAGATGAAACACGCATAGTACAAAGACTGCAGATCAACCCCTACATCACTGCATCCTTCCCACTCCCTAGCTCTCTTCTCGGGGCATTTATTCCCCAGTTCAGTGCAATCTAGAGAATAGCCTGTGCCCCTCTACACGTGTTCTTGCTGGGAACAAGCCCCGGGGGCAATCAATCAAACAGAGACCATGTACTTGAAACCTCTTGAGGTATTTTTTTAACTAACACTGTCCATATGCCTTTTCTTTCTGCTTAAGCTCTTTCTGGACCTCTACCCTGAGCCACTTACGGAGAGCCCTCTACTACCTTTTCCCATTTATGGGCTTCGCCATGAAAATATTGTCTCTCCTCCCTGCAAGTCGCTGAGATGGGACAGCCCCTACCCACCTCCCTCGTCTGCAAGCCCCTCCTGGGGCTGGGGCGCAGACAGCCCTGCTGGGGCTGAGCCAAGTGACACACGGGTCTCCTGCACACTGCGTCGGGCTGGTCTGGGTATGCTGTTTCTGTTAGCCGCCTATGAGTCACAATAATGCTAAAGAGAGCAAGCAAGGTCTAGGTCTGAGCCGAGATCAACTGCAAAAAGCAGAATAGCAGCTCCCTGGAAGGCAGTTTCTGTTCCAGACTGTGCAGAAGGGGCAACACACTGCTACAAGGGTTCAGAAAACTTCAGAAAGTGTGAACTTCTCCCAAAATATCTTGGAAAACAATACTGGGAGCTAGAGCAGGCCTTGCTTAAAGTATGCATTCAGAGTTTTTCCACAGAAGTAATGCCTCCCTTGCTTCACCTCTGATGGGGCAGCAGCTCCGTGAGGGCAAGGGGAGAGCCCCAGGGAGCTCAGCCTGGAAGCAGCCCAAGTTTGATTCTGTTCCTGCAGACTTTCTGGTCATGGCATTTTGCACGTGTTTATGATACTCAGACAAGGATATGCGCTGATGGCAAATCTGTACCACTCAGATATATTTATGATATTTCCTGCCTTTAGGGAGGCATTATGAACTTGCCCATAACATGAACGTCCAGGTTTTTTTGCAGGTCATGGCATCTCCAAGCTGCAGGCATGACTGTGACTACATCCCTCCACTTATACCCACATGACACTGCATAGCAATTACAGCAAAAGCTTACGCTGAAAGCCGTGCTAAGTAGGTGTGAAGACATTTTAACCATCTCTGTTTAAATGCAGAAGTCACCAGCAGAAGGAAGTGTCATGTTCTTGCTCCCATCTGCAGGTGAGCAGTAGGATTATAACCACAGCCCAAAGAACATGAACAATACAAAAAGAGAGCGAAAAGGGTCTGCTGAGCCAAAGGCAACAGCATCCAACCCAGTAAAAGTAGGAAACTTAGGTGCAGAACTGGCTGCTTTTTTCAAGTCCACTATTAACAGTCAGGACCCATTTCCCTGTTTATCATAATTTATTACTACTACCAAGGTCAGGTATAGCCCAAGGCATAGATAAAAGCAGTGTTCATGCAGCACAAGAGCTTCCTATAGCTGATCACCAGCTTGGTGAGATGCCAAAATTTAGAGCACAGCTCTACAAACTTACCAACACTTGTCTTTGAGTGGTTAATTCTGCTCTGTTTTTCTTGCTCAGTGAACTGGTCTCTGTTCTTACTTGCCTTTCTGTCATGTCGCTTCTGCATCTCCTCTCCAGAGTATGCTCTCTCTGGCTTCTTTTGCTGGGGGTAGAAAATGAGTGTCTACAGACTCAGCTCGTCTTCACAGATCAACAAGCCGTGAGAGGATCTGGCTTCCTGTTTCATTTCCGTTAAAGTTTTCAAAGTCACACAGGCTGTGTATGCTTCTCCATATCCAAGCCACAAGAGATGAAAAAACGAGCATAACTCAGCTATTTATAAAGGTCACATTGCTACCTCCCTCCGCATCTTCCAAGTCATATGGGTGCTGGAGATTGCAGGGTGATTTTCAAACTGTGATATACCGCCCATACGTGGTCTCTGTCTTAGTGGTAGTAGTCCTCAGAGAGTCACAGTCTCTTCTTTTCAACTCCAATGTCATGTTTGACTGTTAAGGATTTAACATTACTTATGCAATCAACGTGCTTTCTGTAGAAACACTCCTGTGAAGAGGAAGCAGGTGGTCCACAGAAGCATCCCTTCTCTATTAAGATGTGGACCGTGCTAAGTAAAAGCAAAACTTACACAGATACAATTAAATTGCTTCATAATTCAGGATTTTTAATAAGAGTAAGCAAAGGGGCCTCTGAGAGATTCTTTCCTTTCCTCTCCTCACTCATCGTTTGAAGTTAAAAGATACCAGTGGTTTCCCTACAGTCTAAAGCTACTAATTGTTTCTTAATTACACTGTAGAAAGATGTATCCCAATGCCGTAGCTTACAAGTTCACGAAGTTCTGTCTTGCACTCTGAAAATACCCACAAGTTCTTGTTTCAGAGGCACAAGCAACCATTTCTCCTGCCAGATTCCTCTTCTGTTGACTATTGCTCCACATTACAGGATGGATTTTAAAAAAATTGCTGGATCTCGTACAGTTACTGACTCACATTTTCCCTTTCACTGGAATGTTGATTTCCCTTTCTATATCTTTTATTACAGTATTTTTATTAAATTAGTTTTAAAACACTGTTTCTCCAATGTCACCCTTGGATCAGGAGCATTTGCTAAAAACAACAAAGGAAAAGTGAGGTTGGGGGGGTTAACCCTTATTTATTTTACTTATGTTACTTACGTTACGTTATTCTTTCTGTTTGTTGGCACCTCAGGAGCTGAAGGTGAAATCTGCACTCCCTGCTCCAGTCCAAGGCTTGGTCCCCATGACTGCAAGCCTGCAAACAATTCTTATTTCACCATTTACTGTGGAGAAAGGAGGAGAGGAACAAGAAAGAATTTTCCATCTGTGAATGCTCTCATGCTATCCATGCTCCATGCCAGTGCTCATCCAAAAGCAGCAAGTGAACACGTAAAGACAGTATATATGCCTACACACATCCATGCACACATTTATAGGTATATATGCGTGTATATTTTTTTGTCTGTGTTCAGTTTCCATTACCAGAACAAGATGGTTCTGAGAGTGGAAAAACTATGGGCTGGCTACAGGATCAGTGCATCTCCAAGGGCAGATCTGGAAAGAGAACTAGTAGGAGAGAAGAAAGAAACATTGCACATCCCCTCTTTTCCTTTACTTTCTCAGCACTGTTTTGGGGTTTTTTTGTTTTTGTTTTTTTTTTTTTGTTTTTTTTTTAATAAAATAAAAACCCAAGGTGTTTAGTTTAACGTAGACAGTGCAAATTAACAGTTTTAACTGAATTGAAGTAACTTGAATCATTTTAAATTCCTCTGTTGTAATTTGTAATCCATTTTGTCTGGCAGGTTGGTTTTCTCCAGACAGAAACAGTTCTGGATGTTTAGCACTGCCAACTCGTCCTGCTTTCTTGGAGTCTCCATGTTCTTTAACCCATATACCATACTTCTTAACCAAGCATATAGATGGTTCACCTGGATAACTGTTTAGGCTTTATCCAAGCAGGAAAAACATGGATTACCTTCCTTTCCTGCTTTGCTGGGGTATGAATATTTGCCTGAGCTTTGCATTTCTTCCATAGCCCTGTGAGCATCCTCAGAGCACAGTGAAAATGCTAGGACTTCTGAACACTCTGTGTGGCGGGAATCTGGGAACTTAGAGAAGTGTTGGAAATTGATATCATCTTTGGTCCAACAGGATCAGGCTATAGGCAAAAAAGGGCTCCAAAAGGCAGAAGACGACAGACCAGGACCCTCTGCACCCCTTCCTTGCAGGAAAGCCTCAGCTGAGCTTTGGAACTGGACTAAGTTACAAAAAATACAGAATAAATTACACCCCACCCCCCACGCCTGTTTTGTTTGTTTGTTTGTTTTTTAATTAGAAAGAACTAAGAGGTTTATGCAGGGTCATGGGGAGAAGAGAAAGACAAACCTAAAACAGAAGATGACAAGGTTGGTGTGCTAGAGGCAGTGACCACCTGGGCTGATACAATCCACAAACTAAGAATAGCTGTGTTTTACTAAGTAGCTAGTGTTTGCATGCCTGCCTATTTGCACTGTTTATCACATTCACAAGCTGATGAGGAAATTTCCTTTGTCCACCCCCATACTTCTGTGGTGGGTGTTATCAGACTGCCTTTCCTACCCGTGACATTCCCTTGTGGTTCTGCGAGACGTAGCAAATGAGGTCTGCATTTGACTTCACCACAGCTCAATGTGCTTCTCTCCCTGCTCACAAACGATAGGAGAGCTCTTCGTCTTCAGTGGCAGTTGGGAAGCCCAAACATGATGCGGCACATCATCACCCAGCTATCTGAAAGCTTTAAGCACAAATGCTTTAGAGTTTGTCCAAGAGTTGCGGGCAATTTCACCTCTGTTACTGACCTTCTTTCTGCTTTCTCCCTTTCTACCGGAAGCAGACTAAGGTTACAGAGACAAATATCCCCAACCTCCGATTGCATGTAGTCATTTTTGTGCTGCTCTAACAAGTGGTTCTACTCTCTTGGCTGTTATCGGGATGAAAATCACCCTTAGCAACAAGTATCCTTTCTGTTGGCAACTTTCTGCTGCTGTTGGGGGCAGGAGAGATGCTGTCCTCTGCAGGTGCACAACGGGTTACTTAGTGGGTCCACAGGTTATCCTTTTCCTTCTGAAGAGTAACAAGGGGACTAGCATCAATACAATCTACTTTCTGGACAGATTAGGGTTTTGGGAGCATCAAGCAAGTGGTTAGTGCAGAGTTGCCTCCTAATGCCTGTGCTTGTGCACAGGCGATCAACATCTTCGGGAAAAGGACCCCCTGTTACAACATCTGTGACAGCCTTGCTTTTGGACCATTCTTTGTAAATCAGATACTTCATACTTGGAATGTGAGTCCATTCTTTTTCTTTAGAAATCAACATGCAAAGACTCAGAATTCAGCTGTTTCTTCTTCAGCCTGTGAGACATTACTGCCAGGAGAAACAAGACATGGCCTATTCACAGGCACTTGCCTTTTTTTTTTTTTTTTGTCTAGTGTCAGTGCCGGTCTTTGCAAGAGTGACTAAATATTTACGTTTCACTGTTGAAAGTATGTAGCAGCAAATAAAAGTAAGCATTTTAATACCTGGGTAGTGTTAGTGACTCACTGAAACTGCAGATCTGAAGATGAGAGCATCCCCTTCCTGGGGCTTCTCTTCTGAAGCAGGAGGAGAAGACACTTTCTGCCACCTCCGCAAAGAACCACAGCAGTCATCAGCAATGGCTTGTTTTGTACTGACACAGCAGAACAGGATTGCTCAGGGGAAGAAAAGAGCTCATTCTTTTCCAGGGAAGGAGTCACCCCAAACTGAAACATCAAATGCCATCAGTGAAAAGAACAAATTTTCTTCAGAGGGAGACTTAGCAACAAGCAGGAAAATGAAACAGATGCAAAAAAGGCCAGAAAGAGAAAGCGGTAGCCTGCACACAAAGGAGTGACAGTGCTGATGAAAACGTCAGGGAGAGGCAAGGGCTTGGGCATGTACATGCCCCCTTTCATAATGCAGTTTATTGATCCAAATGACTTTTAGATTAATAGAAACAGTAACAAGAGATGTTCCTTTCTGAAAGACGCTTTGTGCGGCTGATAGTTTGCTTATTCTGAATTGCAAAGATAAACTTCCTGGTTCTATTTTCCGTTTTCTTTCCCCCAGCTCCTAACAGAATCACCATCCATGCTGATAGCTGAAATGAATATATGTGATTCTTCATTTAGCAGGTCAAACCAAACTACTGCTAAACTAATATATGCTATACTTGTCTATGTATTTCAGAACACAGAAGGAAGGATGACATTAATGTCTTTTAATTAGGATATGGAACAGAGGAGTTCAGAGGATGAAGGTCTGTTTTTCAGTTGCCAAAACCTTACACATCTTCAGCAAATCCTTTTATCACCTGTTTAAAAAGGGGAAAGGAAATTAGAAGCTTTCTCCATCTGTAAAGTGAAGCTTGATGATTGAGAGATGCTGAAAATACCATGGTGATGGAGACTCTTCATCTGAACATACAGCCCCCGCTGTGATGACAAGCAGCACTCTCATCTCCCTTTGCAGTCAGTGACAATAGGCAGAAATCTCCGACTTGCAAGGGATGTCAGCATCTTCCTCATAAAGGATTCAATGATTTATTTTAATGTAATTTTTTATGGATCTTTACCCCTTTCGACAGTCTACTATTTAGACTGCAAGTATTAGGATTTCTACTTTTCTGGCAAGTAAATGACATACATTTTATTTTAAAAATAGCCAGTGTTGAGAATGTAAAAATGAAATATCCTTGCTGTTCCCCATATGGGTTCTTTGTCTCAAATATATACATATACACATTTCCCTGGACACCCCCTTCCACCACAGAAATTTTGTCTCAGTGGCTTTGGATGTTTTTCGGATTTCTGGAGATCCCATGGCCCTGCAAGAATTGTTGTTCCCTCAGTGTGTCAGACATGCTGAGATCCCAGACGCCACGTGAGGGTGTGCAGAAAGCAGCCTCTGCAGCATAGCACAGGTCTGATCCATCCCCAGCAGGTTGGACTCCAAGCACGTTCACTACAAGTTAGAGGGGTCCAGGAGCTGGTGCTTCATTTCAACTTCTTGTAGCCATTTTAGAGAAGGAAGGTGTGGGGTTTGAGTAGCAATAAAAAAAAACAAAGCAGAAGTCTTCCTCCTAAGTTTGGGAGAAGGAGAACTGTGTTTTAAACTCTGCCTTTGTTTCCTCAAAATTACTTCTGGATTTAATCATATCCTCTGAACAATCTGGATTTACATTACATCAGAATAATGCTACTTTCTGTGGCACTTCAGGATGACAGTTTGAAGATGCTCAAAGCTGCCACCAAAATTTTATGGGGAGTTTTAAATTTAAAAGGATCATTAACTATACAATTACATAACTGTATCCTTATGTCACAGGTTTTGTTCGAAAACCCTAAATGGTTTCTACATACATTACTAAAATTATTTTAGCACTGAGACCATAAATGCATGAAAAATTGCCTGGGAGGAGAAACTAACTTCCATTTTTGTGAGGGAAGGAATCTGACATGCTGGAGGCACAGCAGGAAATCAATGAGGAACAGAATCTACAACCATGGCTGCTGTTAAATATAGATCCTCAACTCCAAGGCACTGAAGAGCTTTGCTCTTGGGGTCTCATGTCTCATGTCCCAAAACCACCTCACCTTCAGGATGTTTCAAAAAGCCAAGTCAGAAGAGGGTATTCCATCTCTTTCTCCACCTACTGTAAATTATTCTAGAAGGTGNTGCCGGTCTTTGCAAGAGTGACTAAATATTTACGTTTCACTGTTGAAAGTATGTAGCAGCAAATAAAAGTAAGCATTTTAATACCTGGGTAGTGTTAGTGACTCACTGAAACTGCAGATCTGAAGATGAGAGCATCCCCTTCCTGGGGCTTCTCTTCTGAAGCAGGAGGAGAAGACACTTTCTGCCACCTCCGCAAAGAACCACAGCAGTCATCAGCAATGGCTTGTTTTGTACTGACACAGCAGAACAGGATTGCTCAGGGGAAGAAAAGAGCTCATTCTTTTCCAGGGAAGGAGTCACCCCAAACTGAAACATCAAATGCCATCAGTGAAAAGAACAAATTTTCTTCAGAGGGAGACTTAGCAACAAGCAGGAAAATGAAACAGATGCAAAAAAGGCCAGAAAGAGAAAGCGGTAGCCTGCACACAAAGGAGTGACAGTGCTGATGAAAACGTCAGGGAGAGGCAAGGGCTTGGGCATGTACATGCCCCCTTTCATAATGCAGTTTATTGATCCAAATGACTTTTAGATTAATAGAAACAGTAACAAGAGATGTTCCTTTCTGAAAGACGCTTTGTGCGGCTGATAGTTTGCTTATTCTGAATTGCAAAGATAAACTTCCTGGTTCTATTTTCCGTTTTCTTTCCCCCAGCTCCTAACAGAATCACCATCCATGCTGATAGCTGAAATGAATATATGTGATTCTTCATTTAGCAGGTCAAACCAAACTACTGCTAAACTAATATATGCTATACTTGTCTATGTATTTCAGAACACAGAAGGAAGGATGACATTAATGTCTTTTAATTAGGATATGGAACAGAGGAGTTCAGAGGATGAAGGTCTGTTTTTCAGTTGCCAAAACCTTACACATCTTCAGCAAATCCTTTTATCACCTGTTTAAAAAGGGGAAAGGAAATTAGAAGCTTTCTCCATCTGTAAAGTGAAGCTTGATGATTGAGAGATGCTGAAAATACCATGGTGATGGAGACTCTTCATCTGAACATACAGCCCCCGCTGTGATGACAAGCAGCACTCTCATCTCCCTTTGCAGTCAGTGACAATAGGCAGAAATCTCCGACTTGCAAGGGATGTCAGCATCTTCCTCATAAAGGATTCAATGATTTATTTTAATGTAATTTTTTATGGATCTTTACCCCTTTCGACAGTCTACTATTTAGACTGCAAGTATTAGGATTTCTACTTTTCTGGCAAGTAAATGACATACATTTTATTTTAAAAATAGCCAGTGTTGAGAATGTAAAAATGAAATATCCTTGCTGTTCCCCATATGGGTTCTTTGTCTCAAATATATACATATACACATTTCCCTGGACACCCCCTTCCACCACAGAAATTTTGTCTCAGTGGCTTTGGATGTTTTTCGGATTTCTGGAGATCCCATGGCCCTGCAAGAATTGTTGTTCCCTCAGTGTGTCAGACATGCTGAGATCCCAGACGCCACGTGAGGGTGTGCAGAAAGCAGCCTCTGCAGCATAGCACAGGTCTGATCCATCCCCAGCAGGTTGGACTCCAAGCACGTTCACTACAAGTTAGAGGGGTCCAGGAGCTGGTGCTTCATTTCAACTTCTTGTAGCCATTTTAGAGAAGGAAGGTGTGGGGTTTGAGTAGCAATAAAAAAAAACAAAGCAGAAGTCTTCCTCCTAAGTTTGGGAGAAGGAGAACTGTGTTTTAAACTCTGCCTTTGTTTCCTCAAAATTACTTCTGGATTTAATCATATCCTCTGAACAATCTGGATTTACATTACATCAGAATAATGCTACTTTCTGTGGCACTTCAGGATGACAGTTTGAAGATGCTCAAAGCTGCCACCAAAATTTTATGGGGAGTTTTAAATTTAAAAGGATCATTAACTATACAATTACATAACTGTATCCTTATGTCACAGGTTTTGTTCGAAAACCCTAAATGGTTTCTACATACATTACTAAAATTATTTTAGCACTGAGACCATAAATGCATGAAAAATTGCCTGGGAGGAGAAACTAACTTCCATTTTTGTGAGGGAAGGAATCTGACATGCTGGAGGCACAGCAGGAAATCAATGAGGAACAGAATCTACAACCATGGCTGCTGTTAAATATAGATCCTCAACTCCAAGGCACTGAAGAGCTTTGCTCTTGGGGTCTCATGTCTCATGTCCCAAAACCACCTCACCTTCAGGATGTTTCAAAAAGCCAAGTCAGAAGAGGGTATTCCATCTCTTTCTCCACCTACTGTAAATTATTCTAGAAGGTGCTGGGGCCCTTTTGTTCAGGTCATGCAAGCATAACGTTGCTGGATTTTGTTTTTTTAAAGCTTTTTATGAGGTCTAACATAACGTGTCAAATGTACAATTCCAGCTTCTGCTAGGGAAGCTATTCTGCCATCAGTTGTGTATTGCAAGTGAAGAAACCCAAGCAGAAGATTCTTTATGCTTTGCTACATTTGTTTTTTCCAAGTGAAGGTAGCAGCAGTCCTTCCTCCACTGACCTTCAAGTATTACTCTGACACAAAATGTACTAGTATGACTCAAACAGCATGATTACAACAGCATAATGGTAAGGTAAATATAATATAGTTATGCTTCCTTTCACTGGCAATATTTCCAGGAGACAGCCTTTATAGAGAGCTACACCCAACAGTAGTTTATGCTCAGTAAACAAATACAGAGAGCTGTTATAAAGTCCAGCATGGAGCTCAGCCAGAAATAAGCCACTGCTTTTAAGTGGCAATACGTCAGCTGCAAACGAGCAGCTCAACAGAAGCTGAAACGTTTGTACAGTCAAACTAATAGGAGGCCTAAAATGCTGAAGTTGAGGCTGCGAATGGGAGCAGATTTTGCAAACGGAACACCCTGTCTTGCCATACATGGACCTATAGTTTTTGAAAGGTTCCCCCCCCCAAATGTAAAATTACATTAGTCTTGTTTATGCAATTAATCAAAACATTTAAAAGCAGCCTAAGTGTGAGGGAATGGCAAATATACGTGACCCAGCTGCCATCCTCATCAGAAACAAAGATGGGATTTCACAGTGCAACCAAAGTAGAGACCTCTGCTACCGTCCTGCCTCTGTCACCTAACCACTGTGATACACTTGCTAAACCAAACACCACTGTCACGAACAGTTGAAGCAGTTTTTTCTTTTTATATAGGAGCTCCATAGTGTGGAGTCAGCTGCCTTAATAGAAGCAGGAAGCTGAGATATGCCCATTGCAATGACAGATTTGGGGTGTAATGCCCACTCGGTTGTCCCAAAAGGAGGCCAGGGCATGCAGTGTGCTTTAAAACACTGTAAGGAGACAACATTAGTACACACAAATTTTTACACATAACTTAACTGTTGGATTTCCATGTGTACAGATTATTCCCAACAAAACTGCTCTCAACACCTGAGCACTTTGTTTCTAGAACAGGGTACTTGGGACATGAAGCTGTGTCCTTGTGGTGCAGACACCCCTCCTGCCTAACACCCATCACCATAACTGAGGACAGGCAGTCAGCAGAAGAGCACAAACTCCCACATAGTTCTCAAGATCTGCCATGTATGCCTCTTTTTTCCCCCGCCACAAGTGTTTCTACACCCCGCCCTGCGAAGAGCAGCTCGGGAAGACCTTTTTAACTGTTCTGCAATTAGCAAAGAGCCCTTTTGCCTTCCCTCTCACAGACTGGTGTAGGCAATCCACTAAGTACGCACAGAAGGGAAGACCCTGGAGAAATACAAGTAGACATCTTGGGACACCAGCTCCAGCAGAGCTCCCGAGAGCTGGCACAACCAGAGCTCTGGGGATTGTGTCCTCCAGCAGAAAGATTATAACAGCAATCCCTGCTAAAGGGAACTCCTTTCAGTGCAACACTTCTCTACAATGAAATAGCATCACTTTCACTTCCAGTGGCTGGAGAAACTCTGAAATCTTAAAAAAAAGAAAAAAAAACCCAAAAACCTTGATGACAAGAACTAGCTGCAATAAGGCAGCATAGCAGATGTACCACAACAGCACAAAAGAGAAATGCCACAGCTGTTGATACTTAAGATGACCCACACTTATACTACTTTGTTATAGAAGACATCCAACATTTACAGAGAGATGTATTCATCTAATACCCCTTTATCCAAGTGGAAAGCTTTTCCCTTGCACCTCTAAAAAACAATGGAGGAAGCTCAACTAACATGGTAGAAGTTGATACTTCTCTGCCTGACTTGGGCAAAAAGCCACTGTTTGACATTAAGCAAACTTAACCAAATAAAACCCTGCATTACATAGGACAGTAATACCAAGGCCGTGAAAAAAAATAACCAAACCTTTACAACTTCGGCTACAGCTTTCATGCTATTAGGTTCCACAGCACACATATGTGGACTCAATACTACTTTTTTTTTTTTAAAAAAAGCCACTTCAAATATAAATAGATTATCACAATGGTTGCTTGATAATACAGGGTCTGTTGTGTGATAAAAATTATAAACTAGAAGAGCAAGATTAATAGAAAAAATAACCTATCTGGGAATAGATTTGTAAAGCTAATTAAGAGCTTGTGTGGAGCACTTAAGTACAGAAACAGTGCACATCTGAACTAATGGAAAAGTCCATTACCGTTTCCTCCTTTTTCTTTTAAAACCAACAGATGGTGTTTAGGCCTTGTAAAAAGTTACTCCTCGCAACTCTTGCAGTTGACTAACAGAGAAAAAAATGGTTCTTGATTATTTGTCAAACCAAACATTACAGACTGAAGAGGAAGATTCAACTTCAGTCAAGTACTCGCACTACTTACCTAACCACGCACAACTGGAAAAGTCACAGCATGCAAACAGAAACAGATGTTCACTTTCACAAACAAATGCTATCCCTACCCATCCATAAATCCTTTGGAGGATGAAAAGCAATCACAGTCCTATTGGCCATGTACTGACTATCCCAGAACATTTTTGCTCGAAGATACTTACAATATCTTAATTAAATACCAAATAAAAATATTTTACTTTCTCTGAGCTTTATCTCTGCAGACTCTTTGGGATACTAGCTTCCAAGACAAGTGGCAGATACTTCTAGGGAAGTGTTTTTAACTTGTACAGTGAATTATTTTGAAGTGATGCCTTCTATTCTCAGTATACTCTTATCTTGCTTCCACTAGACCCATTAGCTTATTAGAAATTACTGGAAATCCTTTTTAGAGTAAAAGTCTTGTTTTCTATTTTGCATATTTGCACGTTTCCAAGTCAATCCTCCTCTTTCCCATCTCCAGGGGTTACCATTCTCTTCAGCATTTCTCCCATCCTGCTCCAAAGAAGTTGAAAGTTGGCTGCAACGTATTTCTCATGGCTGAACTGCTGGATGGCAGGGCACTCTCTAAAGCTAGTTGTGACCTAGTAACAGACAACTTACAGCCTGTACAAAGAGGTAGCAATTAGCATTGTATCAGTGTGGAGAAGAAGACACGAAGTAAAGTGGATATTCGTTGTGAAATTCCATACCAAAAAGCAGAACATGCATAGGCAGACACGTCATGGTTTCTGTAGGTGCACCATTCTTCCCTTGGTCAGACTCTGTGATGGAGGGAGTGATCAAACACACAGTTAAAGTCCAGGATTGTCCATGCCTACTCCCAAGGAGGCTAACTTACCATTGGCATCCTAGTAAGATGTACACTCACTTCCTTTCTGTGTTTGCCTTTCTGCCTTCACTTGTTTCTCTCTGTATTCTTATTTCTCCCCAGTCTCCATCTGACTCTGCCTCCCTCAGTATTTTTTGAATTGCTGACTGTCTTGAATTGGATGTAGCACCCTTGGCTGCTCCAAGACATCAGGCAGAACAAGCTCATGCTGTTATCACGTCATGAGTATCATGAGTAACTCAGATTTGGGAAAAGTTGTGATTTCTTTCTCATGAACTACCACAAAATTCAACTCTGAGGCAAAGCCCTAGGAAACCAGGCTTCCTTTCTTTGTGCATACAAATAATAATCTATGTCTCTCTTCACCACTGCTATATTTCTACTTACACAAAAAGCAAAGGGCAAACAGCATTTAATGCATTACTTTAGTTTTCAACCCCTGAATTCAGAAAAAAAAAATACTAAGAACTGTATGTGCAGTCAACAAACCTTGAAGAAATCTGTGCTTTTCCACATACATACATATTTTTGCAGTATTTGCAGCATGTGTGCACTCCACTGCAGCCGCCACTGTTTCTTATAACACAACGTTATCCATATGTGCCAATGTAATTTAGCAGTACATACATTATATCTTTAATTTCCTCACATCTGATGATCCATCAGAAGTAAAGTAGTTGGAGAAACCACAACATATGGGGAACATATTTTAAAGCACGGAAGTGAATGACCAGTTTTCTTTTCTCCTGTGAGTGCTTGCATACATGCCCCACACTGTGTGGTAAATCCAGGCAACACCATACATATTCACAGAGCACCTGAATGCGTATCTCAGACTTTTACTGAGCAGCAACAGAAGCATCATACATGGAAACTCAGGAACTGAGTACTGTCTTTGTGCAAATGCAGCTCCCCAACAGTGACTTTACAAATCACAAGGACTTTTTTCACTGCTATTGCCTGACTTGCAGTGAAGAATGCTCCCAGCAAAGGTAGTGGATCTGCTTTGCCAGTCTTGCTGCAGGCCATGAAACTGCCAGCTAGCCAGTGAGACAGCTTCCCCAGGGTCACACCATTAGATCATTTAGTTTTGGCAACCACAATGTATGAAGATTGCCCTGAAAGGCTTGATTTTCTGCAGAATGAAGGACAAAGCAGAAGTTTTGTGTAAGTTACGAAGCTACCCCTTGACCACAGAAATCTGCTAGACGGAAAAGAAAACAATGACATTCATTTCTTGACTCCTGGCAGAAACAACACAGAGCTATTGGCCCAGCATAAGCTCTTAAAAAATCCTGATAAATTACCTGGAAGAAAGCATTAGAAGGAACAGTTATCAGACTTGAATCTCTCTCATGCTCCTGGAAGAAAAAAAGTTTGTCAAAAGGTGGATCTGTTACAAGCTCAGACAATTGCCTTAACCATATCATGACAACCAGTGTAACAGGAATTCAGCTAGGATTTTCATACCTAAAAATTCCCTAGACACTGGGATGAGAGAAAACAGAGCCTCTTTCAGCAAGCAGATGACCTTCCCAGTAGAGATGCTAACCCCTACTGCAACCTTACACTTTATCTTGTATCAAAGATTTATGCTATAACCATACTTCATCAGATAGAGAATATAATATTTCCATTTAAAAAGGAATAGACTATTAAGCAGGTGGAGGTCTTGAAAAGGAAATGAATGGCTAAACGTTAGTGAAAAATCAGGTCCACTTAGAAAAATTAGTACTTAATCCAAAAACACAAATAAAGACTAGACTCACTTTAGACTTGAGAACCATTCAACACCCAAGCCATGGGATGGAGTACAACAGCATGCTTTACATTCTTTGCAAGCAGGTCTGAAAAGTGAGGTAAGATCCCCAGTTGTCATCCACAACCAGTGACCAGGGTAAAAGCAGTGATCATCACCAGATCTATGCTCTGCATTACTTTGTAAAAGATTCTTGGAAGAAATGAATTTAGGCCTCCATCAAACTACAAGAGCAGTGAATAATTTTGATGTTTGGGCCCTTTTTGGTGGTGATCAAGTTATCTTCAGGACACCCCATCCTAAAAGCCTCCCCTTAATACTTCATGATATATCATGACATTTTTTCCATGAGTGTGAACCAGACAGGACTGTCCACTAGCATTGAAAGCTCCCAACAACAGCAACAAAACCAGAACAAAACAATGGATGCATTAACTCCTGTAACTGGGATGAGAACAGATTCCCAACTTTGAGTTTTCCTGGCAAGCAAAGAGTCCAGAACCCTCTGAGTCCCAGGAGAGTGTTCCATCACCAAAGAAGGAAGTGCTCTCTCACCATCATTCTTGAGAGATGGCAAATTAAATGACATCATTCTGCAAATACTCAGTGGATCTTGGCATCACTGAAGGAAAAGTCTGAGAGCCTGAAGAACTATCCATCTCAAGGAATCACATGGTCTACAGAAACACACAGGCAAGATGCGTAAAAACAGGCAAGATACGTGATGTAAAATGGTATTCCACCAGAAGATTCTCAATGGCACAACAGGGCAAACTTCCTCAGTATTTGGGAAGCAAGCCCTTGGAACAGTAAGCCCTTGCAGAGACTGAGTTCAGGGTGTGCCAAGTGACTTCCCAGTGCTGACTACTGCCAGGTGAGCTTTCAGGAAGCTTAATGTGAAATTTCCGCAAGATACTCTGGATGCATTATTTCAATGCAGAAACAAGCTCTTGCTTGTTTGTGACCCAAGTAAATCCTCTTGTTGAAGTGAGGGTGCTAGTCTCACTAAAATCAGTGTTTGAAGTTGAAGTTGAATTTGAAAGTGAAGAGTTTCAGCTTAATCACATCCCAGGCAGGTTACAATGTCCTCCCTCAGGATGAGAGGAAATGAGTTTGACAGCTCCAGGATCTTGTCCCTCTTGTCAAGAGAAACTCCTGCAAAAGGAGTTCTTGAAAAAGTCAGGGGAGGTAGTCTGACTATCAGAGTAGTAAAATTAAGGCCAGCAGCAGTCAGCTTCTATTTATTTAATATAAGAGATCTCTCAGTTGCATCAGAACAATCACTAAGGCAACAGTAATACCTCAGCTTTGTCTGGGAAATAAAGCGTCTGAGAAAATTCAGTGAGAGAAAATTAAGGTTCATGAGGGATGTGCTGAAAGGAGGATCCAAGTTTTGCATGTATGATCATGGCCTCTAAACTGACCATTACCACTCAACTTGGGAACACTATCTCAGGATTTAGTACTCTAACAAGTATCAGCTCAAAAGAAGTCAAAGTAAGGTGAACATTTGGAATTTTTAGAAAAGGAATCGAGAACAAAGTGCCGTTTTGCAACTGTGTAACTCACGATGCACCTGTATAATGTATATTGTGTGAGCTTTGCTCCCTCCCATCACAGAAAATACACAACTTGGAACTACAGAAGGTTCAGAGAAAAGCAATTAAGATGATATATAGCTTCTCCATGAGGAATAAATAGACCAGTACTCTTTAGCTTGGTAAACAGATGACCAAATGAAAAATAAGATAGAAGACTGTAAAAGAAGAGGTAGGACACAAAAGTTGAGGAGATGAACTGCTCATCGTCTTTTCCAAAACAAGACTTCAGAGACATCAAAGGAAGATGTCAGTGGGTTCTTCACACAGTATGGAGCTCAACTGCAATAACCCATTGCTACACAAAGTTATGGATACCAATAGTTTATTGCCATTCTAAACCATTCTTTTTTTCCATGAGGTGCAAAGACATAATTTTGTTGGAAAGACCGTTGAGTATGCCAGAGGAGAATACACTGGCGTGGTAATGGACAGAAAATTCAGTTTGCAGAGATTAAAGCATTGGTGTTAAAGTTTCATCCTTTCTGTAGTTCAATATATTAATCCTCTTTGGATGGAAGATATTTCCCTTCAGAAACCCAGAAATTTGTAGCAATGAGAATCAATACATTACTACAGGCATAACGATTGAATCTGAAGCTTCATCTACTGCAATTGATGCAGTCTCAAGTACCTCATCTATGCGTTTCCTCAAACAAGGAAGAAAAGTCCCTCCAGCAGTCAAGAGGAGAATGTATGTGTTAAGAAGCAGCAGCTTTCAAATTACTGCTCTGGAAACATCTGAGTATCATGTTCCCTGAAGATAGCTCCAAGAGTTAATGTATTAAACCTCAGATGTATCTCTAGCATGTTTCATCATTTTGACCTACAGCCAGTGGGGAAAACTGGAAATTTGGTGCTCTTCTCTAATACTAGGGTTCATAATGGCTTCTTTATTTGAAAGGCATAGATTGGTTGATGGGACTGTTATTAGCAGGCTTGGTGCTGGCTCTCCTGACATTTCTAGGGGAATAGGAGATCAGCCTGCTCTCCTCAGTAAATCCAACTGCCCCTCCACCCCTGTTCCCCTGAAGCTTTTTGGGTGGGGCTCAGGGGAGTGAATTAGGGGAGATGAGAAGTGTTCCTGTTTCAAGGACAAAGACACAATGAGAGAGGAATATTCTGCTGTTCCTACACACCAGGCTCTTAGTCCCTGTGGCAGGTCACCAAATGGGAGATCATGTACTGATGCTTGGTGTTACAGCATGGCATGGAGGACCACTGAGTGCATTTACTTGATGTGATGATCATCATGCTCTTGCATAATGATGCATGCAGAAAAAGCCTTTCACATCTGCCCAAACAGACAAGACAAATGTACAAAAAGTACTGGAAGTGCAACCTCTAGGTACAAAACCTATCTGTAACTCACTAATATAACCTCCATCAAGATTTAACTTCAGAAAAAAAACCAGAAGTTCTTTGCCTGAGGGATACAGCAGTCATCCTGACAAAAACACGCCAATACCTGGAGCTGGTTTAAACAAATACAGAAGCTCGATCTTACCTGGTTCTACCTACCTCCACATGCAGCTGAATACCTATAGCAGAGAAATTAGTAACACACCCAACACTGAGTCCATACACAGAGGCAAAGGGTTTGTAAAGCTTAGCTCATGTTCTGGACTGGAGCAGACATGGTAAAACTTGCACTGATCCCTAGTACACAAATACACTGCTTTTTGCACCAAAGATTGGCTGTCTAAATACTTCACTAAATACCAGCTACTCATGAATACCAGCATAGATTTCACTACCTGCAGCTGCTAGTTAAGTATATTCCTGTCTTCATTTCTCTTAAGATTTTGGGGACCTTGAGGCTTAACCTCAAGTCAGACATAGGTTTTCCCCTTGGTTACACTAATTTCTCACTCACCTGCCCCTCTTTTTGCTGGAGTCCTACACTGACTCCCTCAGCAGTGGAGTTTCAATGTTTCCTGACAATATCATGCAGTACCTTACAGGTGAAAAACATCTCATTGTATTTTCAGGCATCTTCTACTACTAATCAGGTTTGCACAGGTACTGAAATCTCACCAGGAAGCCAAATGCTTTTGCTGTGTCATATTCTGGAGGATCTCTGTTGTTCCTGGCCCTGAACATGCTTTTGGATTTGGAGAAACAACCAACCAATGATTTTTTCTTCTATTCATCAGCACATTAATAGTCCCATCTGAGAATGAAGATGACTTATAGTTAAGTGACATCTACACTCACGCAAGAGAAATCCAGGGTCTCCCATCCTACTCCCCATGAGCACAGAGGCATGCATTATGCCTCTGTCCATTAGTGATGCAATGCTGGTTGCTTCCCTGACCCTGGAAACGTTATCTTGCCAAGCCTCCTGCCTAGCAGTTGCACAAGGTCTTTCAAGTTAAGCTGTGTTCATCACAGGTGCAACAGAGAACTCCTGCACTCCCAAACCCCGCTCGAAAAATATTGACACATGCACTGACTTAAAAGTCTGTCAACATCTTCTCTTTGTCCTAAGCTATCAGTAAGAAGTGATTGGAGCACGTTATCAAAAAGAAGCATTTAGACACATTCTTCTCTTGAACCTCTCTGGCTATTGACTGACGTTCCATGCGCTCTACAACATTCCCACATCAGAAGCCTCACACCAGCTGCTCTCACCCATGCTGCTGGTTTTCGCTCTGTCAGCCAGCGGCGCTGGCTTCTTATATCCAGGCCAGCCTACGAGAACTGTGCCCAAATGAGTCCAACTGGCATTTACAGCCCCAACTACACAATTTAGCAAAACAAAAGGAACTTACTTGGACATTATCTCTTCAAAGCATCTGAAGAGATACCCAAGTTGAGGAGCCCCTCATTCAAGCTTTCTTCAGCTGGAAGCTCTTGCACCAAACAGCAGCTTTTAGTGCAAAACTCCACTCTTGACAAAACATATTAGCTTTCCCAAGTAAGGGAGCCCACAGAGAGGACCAGAAAACATGCACTCTTCACGTATGAGTGAAAGAACGTATCTCTGCTACTTAGAACATCTACAATTGCATTACCTGTCTGTATACTTTTTGGGTAACTTCTCCCCAGTTGAGTGTATCCTCAGTCAAGAAAAAGTATTTTAGAGAACTCAAGGATACAAACTATTCCATGGAACATGTTGCTATCCATTTCCCTGTCAGGGAAAAAGCTTCTTGTGGCTCATCCTTGGCAGTACATCCTTCCTGAATACTCTGTCAGTACAAAATGTCTCTCTCAATTGTCTCTCAGTAGTAAATTGTGAAGAATATAGGGACTGTTTCATCACTTTCCACTTAACAGTGGAAAAAAAATCATTTATACAATGCAGTGACAAGCATAAACACTCTCTATTGTTCTTTGACCTTTCACTTCATTTTGAATTGCAAATGTGTTAATGACAGCAGAAAAGGGAGAGAGATAAATGCACACAATGAAAAACTTTTCTGCTTCATCCCTTATAGGATGCAGGCAGAGTTTAGCTGCAAAACCCAAGTCTTTATGGTTGAAAGTAACTTTTCTTTATAATTAATCTGGAATTCAGTTTAATATTAAACTGAAATATGATCATTTGGTCTTTAACTGGGAACACCTGGTAGAAAACTCTGCTGGTCAAAATTTACCAGCTAATGAAAGACTATAATGAATTTCCACAGTCAGAGCGTTATGCATGTTTTATATAAAAGCAATCATGACACTATAAAGCACTCAACACTTAGAGCAAAGGCAAATATTATTTTGTAAGGCATGAAAGATACATCACTGCAATTTAAAAAGGATTTTATGGCAATAAAATAAGGTACTCTTTCTCTTTTTAAATACAGAGCTCAATTAAAATAACCAAACCTGAACTTTCAAACTCCTTAAAACAAGAGATCAGACAAATATGTCAAATATGTTTAATTTTTTTCAAAATAACTGATGGCAAAATAAAATATTTACATCACGTCATACTGTGTAAACATGTAACGTCACTGTACAAAGAAATATACATGCAAAATAAAGCAAAAATTTAACTAAAACAATAAAAGAAAATAATACACAAACATAATGATATGAAGTTGGTACGAATACACATCCAGTTTTGAAGTCAGTTGTTTCCTTTTAAAAAGTTTCTGTACAACTTTACAAAAAAAAGCCAAAACCCAAAAAAAGGAATAAATAGAATACAGTGGAAGCCGCAAAGCTCAAAACTAGCCCAAGCTAGGTTATGGCTTAAGACCCATATATCTAACTATCGTGGGATGCTGGCTTGCTTTCTTTAAACATGGCATTTCACACAAACATAGATGACAACACACCTACATGAACTCAGTGATGCACAGAAAACTCTCTCTTCTTAAATAGTTCATGTTAATATTACCTCAACCTTAAAAACAGCTACTAAGACAACTATATTACGTGTCAGATTCTCCTCATCTGACCACTACTTTCTGAATGTATTCTTCACCAAAGAGCACAAAATTCATTTGTTCATTTCACAGAAAGAAGTAAACACAGATTTGAAAATTCTAAAAAGTAGTAAGTGTTGAGACTGATTTTGGGAAAGTCAGACTTTGGCATTTTGAATATAATAATAAATTTTTAAAAGTGTCACCTTATTTCCTAACAAGTTTGAGATCTGGGGTATGAATCTCTCTTCTTTTTTTTTTTTTTTTCTTGAACAATCCTTAAAACTGACTAGTCTTGACTAAATTCTATGCTAACTCTCATCTTAAACTAATAATGACAGTGTGGTACAACACACCCACCCCTGCCCACCCAGAAACCCCAAACACACAAAACCATAAAGCTCGCCGTACTAAGTATGTGCTTTTTCTATATATTTATTACAGTTACAACAGAGGTCCTCATAAATAGTTGCATAAAATGTTAAAGCCACAACATTGCACATGATATGAAAGAAAACAAAATCCCAAATGAGTGCATTTACAGTATTTCATCCTGCTGTATACTGCTTGACAATGGGGTCAGCAAGCTGGGCACCAACCCGAAGTCCTTTTCTAAGGGGACAGTGAGCACTGACCCAAACTGAAGACCCGCACAGTGGTATACCACCATTTAGGAAGGAAGGGAAAAAAAGGATAAGGGGAGGGAGGGAAAAAAATTACAGACTGAAGGCAGGTAACAGTCTATATACAAGTAAGGCCTACATTTTAATCAGAGCAAAACGATTCATTCTATTTGTATGCAAAAACTTTGAGGTTGGATGCACTTAAAAGCAGAGTCTGATCTCAGTGCACTGCTATGTGAGATACATACAGGCGAGGCAACTGGAAAGCTCTAGGACCAAGTGAAAACCAGATGTTATAAATGGAGGCTGTATCAATGGGCAGCCATTTTGGTGAGTCTTCTCCAGGCATGATTTCATTTTTGTTTAACACCAGTGCTTTGAACATAGGCATTTCTTCCTTGAATAAATCTTGAAAACGGTAGTTAAGTTTACTTGCAAAATTCAACTCTTGTTTATTAAAAAAACTATTTTTTTTGCAGAAACCTGAATAAAATACTGTTACTGTATCGCTCGTGACTGCTTTTTGCAGAGTACAGTGCTATCGTCCTCCACCCCAGTGAAGTCCACATTGCCAGTCCCCCGCACCACCCCACACCGGTCCCCTTTGAATGCGCTTGCACATGAACATTCACTAGCAGCTGGTTGGCTTGGGGTTTGCTTTCCTCAAAATTCAAGTCAACAGCTGATTGGCAGGAGGAGTCTATCTCCAGTCTGATTAATTGGCAGGAGGAGTCTATCTCCAGTCTGATTGATTGGCAGGAGGAGTCTATCTCCAGTCTGATTAATTGGCAGGAGGAGTCCAACTCCAGTTTGATTGGCAGGTGAAAGAGAATGAGAGAGAACTTCAAGCAAGGTCAAACTCTTGGCAAGAGCCTGCTCTGTAAGAAGTTTTTAATGCTACGGATGGGTCGAACATCATTCTGGTGTTTTCGCCGCTCAATGAACGAAGTCAGTCTGGATATGTCAATGCTGTCAGCACTTTTGCTATTCCCCAGCTGCAGCCATTGCTCCTGGAGGGCCAGTGCAGCTGAGGGACGCTTAGCTGGGTCATCCTGAAGTAGGAAGCATACAAAATCTTTGGCCTTCTGGCTAACTCCTTTGAAGTAGTCATCTGGGAAGCTAAAGTCTAAGCGGCAAATATTCAGGCAAGTTTCCTCTACGCTTTCATCCAGGAAAGGAGAGACGCCACTAAGAAGGACATATGTGAGCACTCCAATGCTCCAAACATCTGAAGTGAGGGAAACAGGATTTCCAAGAATAATTTCAGGAGCTGCAAACTCTGGGTTTCCAAGTAACTGGTGGATATAATATGTGGTATTGAGCTGGACTGCATCTCCAAAGTCAGCCAGTTTTATTGTTGGCTTAGTGGAACTCTGGTCCACCAAAATATTTTCAGGCTAGAAAACATAAAAGCAAAAGTTAAAATGTCTTTTTTCAAGTCAGTCTAGCATACATTTAACGCTCTAACATTACTGTTTCCCAGCCAGTGCTGTCAGGTCAAGAATGTAACAGACAGTTATAAGGATTACTGCTGAAGGCCCAGCTCTGCAAAGCTCCTCGGCAGTCCTACCAAGGCTTTCCCCAGACCAACCGGCAGGCAGTCTCTTGCCAG
This sequence comes from Syrrhaptes paradoxus, assembly GCA_013400615.1. Classification (NCBI taxonomy): domain Eukaryota; kingdom Metazoa; phylum Chordata; class Aves; order Pterocliformes; family Pteroclidae; genus Syrrhaptes; species Syrrhaptes paradoxus. Next base: position 89,785 of record VZTO01009613.1, on the reverse strand, counting down.
CTACAGTGTGCAATGAATGTGTTTCAGCTGCTGGCCCTGTAATTTTTGGAGGAGAAATAGTTCTGCCAGAAAATACTGCAGATGTCTACAATAACAGTTCTGCAAAGTTTCACAGGAACCTGTGTTGGGAACTTAAGCTTAAAGAACAGCAATTACAAATAGAGGGTGAATAAAGCAACTGCTCTATTTGCTCTACAACAGAGAGACAACAAAACCCTTGCATTTAAAGACTGGATAACCTTGTCAGAATTTTCATGATGCTTTCAACAGAATACAGCTTTACTTGGTGTTTCTTTAATGTTACAGAGCTGTACAGATAGAAGTCAAGCACTGTTATAAGACTATGGCAGCCACAGATCCTGTTGGATGCCCATGGCTTCAAGAGAAGTACCCTACAATTGGTGAGCTGAAAGTAGACTTTTCTTTATGGTTTTGTTTTTGGGTCACCATGATATGCAGACCAGATTGGTTCTGCTTAGAAAACAGAAATATGTGGAGGGAAGATGCTGGCTCTTTTGCTTTTTCTCACCATGACCCCTTTTTGACTAAAGAGACCCTGCCTACAAAGATGCTGAAATTACTTATTATTCAAATACAGGTGGAAAATAAAAGTATAAAGAGTAAGTTTTTAGTTAATATTCACCTTAAGACCTTCTTATTAGCTTTTCCTACCAGAATGCATCAAATCCTTGTGGCTCAAGTAAAATTCACAGGGTAGAACAGAGGACCAACAGGTACCATTCACACAGATACCGCAACCCTCAAAGTGCAATGATGAGAAACAAATTTGCAGAAACAGAAGAAAAGCAGCCTCTTTCACAACAAACTCTACGCTTCTTGAGAAAGAAATGGATTTCTGCTGTGAGTTCCCCAGAAAATAAATAAATAAAGAATAATCAAACAAAACTGTTCCTACCAGCAATTATTTCCAGAAAAAAAAGGAACACACATGGCCAGCAGGCTTTAAGGAGAAAGCACAGGAAATTCAAAGTTTCTGCTTTGCTGGCTATGAGTGATTTAAAGCATTAGGGGAAGGAGCCCCATCTCATGGCCTTCATACACTCTCAAAGCAATTCACAGTTCTACGCTCCCATCTGCCAGTTTCCTAGAAGATGGAGGGTTTTATGCCTGGAATGACACACACTGCCATGAATCCCATTCATTTCTCACCTTTAGGTCCAAATGTGCTATTCTACAGTTGTGAAGGTACTGCACAGCTTCCAGAATCTCTCCCAGGTAGAGTCTGATCTTCCCTTCTGTGAGGTTTCCCCATCGCACGACATAGTCTAGAAGGCGACCCTGGTCAGCCCTGTTGCAATTACAAGGGTTATATTTTGTTTTAGTTAAGATATGAGAACTGACAACATAACTTTGGAAAGTTACATTAAAAATGCTTAAGGCAAGTGTCCCTTAAAAACTACAACTGCACCAAGTAATTACTGTTTCTGACATTTGGCTTGATCATCTGTGAAAATGTTCTATGTCACTTACAGCTGACCTGAATGACCTGAAGTGGGAGCAAAGGGTGAAGGCAGAGAAGGAAAGGAAGAAATATTGTAATTTTAGCCACATTTGAAAGAGCAGATACGTCCTGCCATAGACTACAGGAATAACCATAGCCTGCAGCACCTAGAAGACAGAGGGCTACTCTATGAAGAGGAGATTCGACATGAATCCACCAGATCACAACATTCCTAATTCACTCATATAATTGCTTGATATAAAATAATTTCTGGACCTTCAGACTAAGATTATTACCTACATATCAGTTTAATACATCAGCTTATTTCCTTCTGAGTGTATTATTAAAATCAACGTTTTAATTAGACATCTGCAATCTTTTATTTAGGTGTCTTCAAACTTCTGTGAAACCTTAAAGATCCTTATTCATAAGCCACTATAAAAACCCCATAAAGTCACCCATACAGGTTGTATTTTACAGATTACATTATGGTCCACACACATTTCTAACACTAGTATGTAGTTGCTGGAGGTCTCAAAGGTATCGAGAAGGCCAATGAGCTGGGGATGCTGGAGATTCTGCATGACTCCAAGTTCATGGGTAACCTGGTCTCGCTTCATCAACTTCTTATTCACAAACTTAGTGGCTACTGCTCGCTTGGTTCCCTTCTGGTCACACTTCTTTACGACAGAAAATCTGCCCCTGGAATTCAATATTGAAAGGAAAGAATTAACTGAGAGATGCAGTAAGGACATACTTTTACCTTGAAATATATCCTTAGAGAGATCTAATTTTAGATTGCTAATAAGCTACCCTTACAGAGCAGTTTCTGGACATAAACAAAAGTTCTTCTAAGTACATGCATCTTCCTCAAAATGTGTCTGTATAAATAGTTAGCTCCTAGTAGAGATCTGTTTTATCACATTTGCAGAGAACTCAAGTAAGAACGGCATTCAGCTTTCAAAGGTCATAATTAAATTGGACAAATTAATATTATATGTGACTTATTTTGCATTTTGCTCATTTTCATACTTTTTTTCTGTAATTTTTGTACCTTAAATAAAAGGTTTAGGAAAGCTTTTAGGAAAGCTTCACTACAGAATCAGTGTCAGTCACTATAAGGCATGCTTAAAAAAAAAAAGAATACATAGCCTGTCAAAGTATTTGAAAAACACATCTCCCTTAATCTATGATACCACTTCAGCCTAAATATGTTCTGTCTATGTAGTGCCATCTAGTGCTGGTTAAGATTTCCACTTGTTAATTTCTATTTAATCCAATGTAATTTTGGCCTTTTAGGCTCACATGATAAGTATTTTTCAAAGAGAATTTCATTTTTTGAATGAGAAGCTCATATTTTGACACAGACAGCTTTGGAGGATCAGCGTGCAGAACACACCTGCCGAGCTCAGCCACTTCACTGTAGAGGGAATCAAAGTTGTCTTTCCAGATTACCATGATCCCATCACTTCCAGGACCTACAAAAAGAGAGGACAGTATAGCCAACATTTAATATAGTTGGATCCTCCTCAGAACTAAATTGTTGTCATTGTAACCAATGAACATCTGTTTGCAAAAGGAGAAATATTTAGACTTCATATTCAGTTTGGGAAAAGACTTCAGGAAGAACTTGCTTCAGTCAGACTACCCCCTGTCATCTTCTGTTTGAAGCTGTGTACACATTGGGAAGCAGCTCATGGCTTCATATTGTTGATCCTCTTGCAGCTCAGAAAGAAAATTGTTTCTGTAATCAACTACTTTATTGACAGCTTCTAAAGACTACTACAGCAACAGAAGGCAAAGAGTATTCTGAAGGAGATAATACACAAGAATTGACTACAACCAAATGGCAAAACCTTCAAATTCAAAGGACTGAAAAAGACTTCATAGATTGATGTTGAAACCTTACCTTGTGCTACAGACTTAAGAGTTTAAATTTTACTCTTATGAACCGGGAAAACAATGGGTAGGAAAAACTGGGGCCAGAACTTTGTAAAAGTACTGGCAGAGCTGAATAGAAGGGCTAGGGAAATGCAGCTGTCTTTTCGAGTCTACTTGCTGAGTAACCAAGACATACCAAATTGTGGCTTAGTTTTGACTGAAAAGTGAACACTTACTTTTGGACAAGGTCAGGAAGACCAAGGACTGTAGCTGAAAGTTTAGGCTACAAGACTTCTGTGACTTGATCCTGGCCAAATCACAGTTTTGTGCTTCCATACTGGTGTAGGAAGGACACTTGTTACACTAGTTTGTTAAAGCTCACAGTTTCACACTGATTCTTTCTCGTCCATCAAGAGCTTTTTACTCCCCTGACTAGAAAGTTTCCTTGGCTGATACACTAATCACTGGAATCTCCTTGTTCCGTTAATCCCCGTATGACACAGGGTGGCAGCAAGACAAACTGGATTACACACCGAAGTAGCCCGGCCAATGGAGAACAAATTCTATAGTGGAACTAATTCAGGTACAGTGGGAACTGTCTGTACAGGAATGAGTAACCTTGGAAAGGTGAAGGAAACAGCAAAAAGAATAGGTATCTTACATTATGTCTCATTATCAACAATACACCTGTCCCTGGGGGGAAAAGAAGTGAACAGTGTAACAGCTACGTGAAAAAAAAAGCTCAATTTTTTCAAGAAACATTAGTTTAAAGATCAAAATTTTATTTTCTGCCTCTTTTATGTATTATAACACAACCATTCTGGGGCTTAACTACTGGATGTCTTGGGTCAGTAAGTAGGAAATGCTGGGAATAATCACCACCTGTCCTGGGTTAAGCAGAGACAGAGTTAACTTTCTTCATAATAGCTAGCAAGAGGCTGTGTTTTGGATTTGTGCTCAGAAGAAAGCTGATAAAAAGGGATGTTTACAGTTATTGCCAGGATACTTGGATACTCAAGGACTTCCAGCTTCTCTGCTCCTAGCAGACGGGGTGGGGCGGGGANAGCAGTGCACCCCCCGTCTGGGGGAATTGTGAGTGTGGTTTCGGGACTCTCCCCTCTCCGGGATCGCTAGCTGGGAACAGGCTGAGCTTTTGGCTATCGGGTGGGAGGGGCAGTATCACTGTGTATCACTTATTTTTATATTTGTATATAGTATTATTTTCAATATTATTGTAGTTTAGTTATTAAATTGTCCTTATTTCAACCCACGAGTCCTTTTTTGCCTTTACCCCTTTAACTCTCTCCCCTATCCTTGGATGGGGGGGGGAGGGGGAACTGTGTGAGCGGGAGTATGGTTTTGGCCCCCAGCCAAGGGCTAACCCTTCACACCACCTCAATATGTTGTCAGTAAGGCACTCAAAGCTTAAAGCGGCAGGCACTGATTATAAACTCCCAAAAATTTCAGATGAGGTTTTAGAAGTGGCACATCTTTCAGAGTCCAGATTCAACATTCCGTGAAAATGGCAAATTTTTTGAAAAGAAGGGAAGAAAGAACACATTTTGGAGAGGTTTCGAACAACTTTACAAATCCCCATATCAGCTGGGACAGACATACAAAGACAGAATGCAGCACTTCATATCTTATTTTCTTTTAAATGATTCAATTTGAGCCAGAGCCATCCCACCTAAAATCTATTAAATAATTCTCACCAATGGACAAATTATGGGCTTCTCAATAGATTAAAGAACTCGGATAACATCAACTGTTACAAACTGCCTGCTATCCTGCTATCTTACTGTTTTCCCTATTTCTAAAAATGGAGGATCTAGAACAATAAAGAGAAGAATAACTGAATCACAGAATCATAGAATGGTTTGGGTTGGAAAAGACCTTAAAGACCAAGTTCCAACCCCCCTGCCATGGGCAGGGACACCCTCCACTAGCCCAGGTTGCTCAAAGCCTCATCCAGCCTGGCCTTGAACCCCTCCAGGGATGGGGCATCCACAGCTTCTCTGGGCAACCTGTTCCAGTGTCTCACCACCCTCACAGTGAAAAATTTCTTCCTGATGTCTAGTCTAAATCTACCCTCTTTTAGTTTATACCCGTTACCCCTTGTTCTCTCACTGCACTCCCTGATGCAGAGTGCCTCCCCATCTCTCCTGTAGGCCCCCTTCAGGTACTGGAAGGCTGCTATTAAGTCTCCTCAGAGCCTTCTTTTCTCCAGGCTGATGTACAAACACATGCTGAAACTTATCATTATGCCACGAAACACACCAAGTGAAAAACTTTTTTTTTTCTTTGCTGTCTGCCTCCAAAACAGGCATTTTTCATCTTTGCAGGTTTCCTTTTCATTCTGTCAAACATTCAGGTTGGATCACTTCAGGTACTGAAATGATGTAATTCAAGTGTAGATCCATGATGTGAAGACAATAGTTGTATGTTCCCCTGAACACTGTGGTTTTACAGTTCAAGCAAAGGAGCATAGTAAAATACAGAACAATGCCACTCTTTTCTTATCTGTACACTTTACAAATTATACAAGTTAGCATAGTAACTTTCATTGAGACTAAACTAAGAATGCAGAATGATTGTATCATAGTGTGTTTGAACTAGTATTGACAGACGAAGTAAATGCATATTGACAGTACTGTGTAGGCATCTTGTCTGTATGAACCTCTGATTAGTTACATCCTAAAAGTGCATCTATTCCTGCTGAAACAAGTAACATATCGCAGGTGAAAAGGTTTGTTGTATCCCTCCTTTAACAGAGGGATGCCCAAAAGTCAGGGTTTTCCTTTTCCTATAATATGGGTACCAAACACTTTGAATGTAATTAGATAAAAAAAGCAAAGAGACAGGCCTACCTAAAACTCGTAGACTGGCAGAAGATGAAACCGAACCCATATCGTTTGCAGCTATACATGTGTAGATACCATCGTCTTCTGCAGTGACGCCAATGATTTTCAGTGAAGCCTCTCCTAAGTCACTGGGAAACAAATGGCATCCATTAACTTTAGATTCATTTTACAGACTTTAAGCTACAGAAATCAGACAAAGTTAGACTGATACTGTTAACATTTCTTATTCTCCAGCCCCTGTCTCTCTCTGGACTAACATTACTAACCCTGTCCCTGCCATTTCAGAAGCGCCTTCCAGAATGTGAGCACTTTGTGTCTGTCTTGGAATGTCCCACAGACCATTAGAAAAACATCCTCACTGATGCTCTGTCTCAGCATGTCCCAGGCTCCCTTGTGTTTGAAAAATCAAATGCTTCCCCTGTTTCTTCCTTCTTCATCTGCTTCCTTCAAATTACAAGAAACCATATCAAGACAACCATCCATCATTGTTCTTTCTGAGAGGTTAGTTTCCATCCCTGACTGCCCACATGGAGAAGCTGACTACATTTGCACCTTCAGAGCATCCACCCCTTGTAAGAGTGGGCTCATCCTTCAGTACAAAAGGCACACCTCACCACAACTCCGGAGACCTCAGAATCTGGGAGAATGAGGATGAGAAGAAACTAAAAGGACTTGAGTGTTCCCTCCGCTCCAGGGCAGAGACAGCAATAAGCTATGTAAGACCACAGGAGAAAGATTCTGCACATTCTTCCTTAATCTTTCTCACTGCTCAGCCACCTTTTTTGTTTGATGGTTTATCTTTAAACGTCTACTTAAATCTTTCTCTGTGCAATTAATTTCTAGTACTTTTTTGACCACCTGCCATGGATATGAACAGCAGAGAATTTGAAGTGTAAAAATCTCTTACAAATATGAATACTTGGCAAGTCCCCTCTACCCGTTTTACCTCTAGGCTCAAAACAACCCTAACATTGTGTTATTCTTTCACAATAAGGCATATTTTCAACATTTGCTATCGTTCTTATCGCTTTCCTTTGGATTAATCCCAGCGACTGCAAGTCATTTGACTGACTGAACCAAAAACTATTTGCCACGGTCTTCACCACACAACTTAATTTCAGCAAAAAAATGTAAATTTTAGGCACACAAGAAGATGCTCCCCATCCCCAATTCATAGAACATTTAATTATTATTATTTCTAAAGATCTGTCAGCCACAGCCAACATGATTTACTGGATATAATTCTGTAACAGTAATGGATCACAGTGAATTAAACTTAGTGAATCTCTTACTCATCTCACAACAGTCCTGGCTGCAGTAGCAAAGCTGCCACAAAGCCTCTGTCTTCCCACAAAGAAAAAAATTACACCTAGTGAAAAGGAAAAAGCAGCACCAGGAGGTACAAAAGAACAGTATAACATGCCATCAGGTTGGCAGGTAAGTTGGGCTATACCATACAACCTCTAAAACGATTACTATCTATCTTCTTCTATTAATGAGAAAGTTTTCACGAAAGCCCCCCTTCATTCTGAATTGAGAGCATGATTCATAAATAAGACATTTATTCACACTGAAGTTACTCATTAAATAATTTTTTAATATAAATTTTTTTTTCAGAAAAAAACCTTTTCTAGCATGCAGTTTCACATTCCAAAATACAGAAATTTCTCTTATTAATCAGGTGTTCAAGTTACCAGTTGGTCTGTTAAGTTCTATCACAGCAAAGCTAAAAACAGACAAAAATGTTAATTTCTGTGCTTCAACAATGAAGACAGTGACACTGCCATATCAGTAGGAACCAGTAGGTTCCACAGTAGGAACCATTATATTGCAAAATAACGTAGTGTGATCTGAAAGCAGTCATCTTCCTGAAAAATTATGGTATGCTACCACTGGAAATAAGGAATTGTCAGGATGGCTTGTCACAGCATTGGCATGTCACAACATACTGTTCTGGTTCAAGCACTAGGTCAGCGTGTCAGACCTACAATGGTTTCTGCAATAGCTAATCAGAAATATCAGCTGAATTTTCTTTTGTTTTTAAAAATCAACTGAATATGACAATTGGGTACCCCAGCCCTACACAGAAATCACACAACGTTTCCAGAAAATCCCAGCTGTGAAATATTTCTGTCCGAGGGCAATCCTATCTTTATGCCTCAAAGGCAAAAGCTATCCTGCACCAAGGGTACAAACAGAAACTACAACAGTTTCAGCAGTTCTTGTTGAACATTACATGAATTACTGTACCTGTACGAAATGCTGTGATGACCGTCATTGCCCAGTGTGTTATGATCAGGACCTTTCCAAGTAACTGAAGCCTTGGGGCGACCACAGACTTTACACCTAAGCACGATGGTCTCTCCTGTCTCACATGTTACCTCACTTAATGGTATTATAAACTCTGGGGGAACTGGAAAAAGAAAATTAATGGCATTAGGTCAACTGAAGTTAATAATTTTGCTTTCCTGTTCCTTGCACTCTGTCTTTTCTATTACATAAAGTAGTATGGTACTTTAAATTTCTAAAGTGTTTCTATTTCTACCCTTCTACCCTTGGAGCACATCCATGGTTGGGTGACTTTCTGGGGCTCTGCAGAGCTAGTGAACTTTTCTCCATATGAATTTGGACACAACATTATTGCTATGCCATGATTAACCCTGAAGCTTACCATAAAGCCACCCTGTTTATGGCAAGCTGAGAAGATTGTACAGTGAGAAGCATTTAAGGAGTTGCTCTGCCAGACTATCTTTATAACCAGCTAAGTTTGCAAAAGGGAACACAAAACACACCACTTATCCACTGAGGCACTGTAGTGGTTTCCCTTTTGGCACACAGGTGAAATTCAAAAAGTTTCATTCTATGTATTAAGACAAAACCCCAGTTTAGCTGTCACCCCAGAAGGCCACTATCTTTGTCCTGATCAGCCTCTGCACTGGAGAGGTCCTGAACGTTCCCTAGGGTGCCAGGTTAAAAATGAAACAGAAGGTCTCCAACTTCTGGCCTTGTTATTCTGCAAATTCAGCAAGGCCCAGCTTCCATATAGTCTCCATGCAAATGCAGTAAAGAATGCAAATCTTTCTGAACACCATATCATATGGTCCCTGTGTTTTATGTTGTTTTGGACTTGTGAACCAAAATGTGTTCAATGAATCCTAAAATTAACTGTCTCCCTTACCCAAAAAGAGCCCATGTTTATTTCAATAGAAAACACTCAGTTCACATCAAGCAAATTTAAACAAAGTAAATATTTACTGTGACTTTTAAAACTTAAAGCAACTTACCATCATAAATGTAATTGGGGTTGAGAAGCTGGAAAGGAGAAATTAGAGAATTAATGTTCTTATAACATTATGAGAAATTAAAGAATGGTAGAAAACAAAGAACAGGGATGGTTCAAAGTTAGCTGTACCAACAAAGATCCAAAAAACATTTGAACACCAGAATTCCTGCACCAGTCTGCACTTCCAGCAGTATCCTTATGCTATATGACACTTGCAGGCTCAGAGATTATATCCTCCTGGTTTGAGATTTGTCAAACACTTTCCACTAAAACCATTGTTGCCTCCAATTCCTTCATGTGAAATTCTGACAGAAGTTACCTTTAATGAAATCCCAACACAGCTCCTTTTGGAAACTACTACATCGTCATAACATTTACCTTCACAGAAACCTTGTTGGCAAGTCCTTCTCGGGATTTGCGGTAACCATTTTCTAGCTTGCCTTCCCTTTTGCCGTCTTTATCTTTTTTCTCAGATTTCTTCCTTAAACGGAGTGCTGTGTGCCAAGACGTTGACTTCCTGAATATAGAACATTAAACTTTGATCAGTTTTTTTCAATTCCAGGTTATGTGTTATACTCTTTAGTTTGAAACAGCACTGGAAATGTATGTAAAAATGTTATTTCTTTGTATTAAAGTATACCGAAATGAAATACATTAAGTATTCTGTAAGAGATGCTCCCCTTGGTTAAAACTATAAGCAAGCTAGTAAGATAGTCTATAGTTCAGTGTTTCTTGAAATCATTGGTCAAATGGTAAACCTTCTATATGAAAATACAAACTGTCAATCAAACGGAGCAATGATCAGTATGAAATCTCTATCAAATACAGCCTCTAGAAGTTTTACATAAAGCCTTACTGCTAAGAACTCTGATATAATTTCTCCCATTGCAGATTTGAGGGAGATCTTCCTAGCACAACCAGTCATCTTCAATAGGTTTGTGGCTCAAAGTAGAGATCTAGAACTCTGAAATCTTGTTTCACTTGGAACAAAGATTCCCTGACTCTTTTCCTAAACAAATGTATCCAGCCTGAGAACTCATTCTATTAAATAAACCAGTAACTATTGCTGCCCTTAGATTAGGTCTTCTTTCATCATCTTTTCCCAGAAGATTGCACTACTACAGCTTTTTCATAAAGAATACGTGCTTCTGGGCTCTTTCTTACTAGCTTGTATCTTTGAAGCTTGCTAAGGAACCTCTCAAGTACTCATTCTGCTTGATGTTCATTTATTTCTCAAACACCACATCAACGTCTGGCTTACAACAGTTCAAAGCCTTGTCTAAACTGGAGGTTTTTCTTCCTCCTCCCCTTCTACGCACACCCAGGCACTCACTTGATGGTTCCATCAGGGTTGTCAATGATGACTGCACTGGTATGCCCCAAGACATAGCCGGGAATCCAGCCCTCGGCTGCAGGGCACTGATCAGTGGCGGCTCTGAACACCAAAAACATGTTCTGTTGGTTGCTGGCTAGAATCTGCACGACCTCTCCTTGGTAGACATTTATCTCATCCTCCTTCACTGCCGTGTAATCGTGTGTCACCAGCATGGTGGAGATATTGCTACTGCTGCTACTTTCACTCTGCAAGTGTCAATTGGAAGCAGAAAGAGGGAGGAAAAAACAGAATCAAGTTTAAAGCTCATGAAGAAGACAGGCTATTCTTGGCCTGCTACATTACCTGCATAATCCACATAACTTAAGCTGTAGTCAAAGAGCTACAATTTCTCTTTTAAAGCTGCCTGTGTCTATCTTGTGCAAATTAGTTTATCTTTGACTACCTTCACATACAGCTGCTGCAGAAATGTATTCCCATTACTTTTACTCAAGGTTACTTCTTTTAAGTCAGTTTATACATAGATCTCAACTGATCTTCCTTTCAAGGTCAGACACCGAACCTCGCATCTTTATCAGGCAACAAAACTACAGAACAGCATGTAGGACAGTTTTTCATGGTCTTATAGGTGTAGCTTCAAAATCCTAACAGGTCAAGACTTTACTTCATAAACCCTGGAAATTCCAACAACAAAAAATACTGATAGTCTTCCCTAGCACTCTTTGTCAGATCTCAGACATCAGCCTTCTGCACATAAAACATGCCAAGGTACAAAACAACAAAACAGGCTTTTGATAGTATCTCTCAAAACTGCAAGGCTTGTCCCTGGTTGAATCTGTATGATCAGGTTTATTCCTTTAAACGCACAGGATGAGGTAAATTACTGAAATACAAAATTATTCATTTCTTAGGCAAAATAGGCCCACTGAACTATCAGAATAAAGCAGGAAATCTCACTTTAACTGACTAGTGACTATGATAGCTGAGTGCTGGCAGTTGTTTATCATACACTTCCAAGTAGTGGTCATGAATGTTGTTTGCTTCCCTAACAAGCATTTGCTGAAAGCTAATTATGGCTGATCAGGTGTACATTAAAAGTCACACTACTTTTCAGAACAAAAAGCCTTCTCCTGGCCATGAATCCAGTGGAAATTATTATTTTTTAAAAGTAAGACTCGTTTTGTCCATTTGCATACATTTCTTATATGAGGTTTAATAAATGGCAGTGTGAAATCTGTTATCAAACTATGAAACCTATTCCTCGAAATAAGTTATTCCTTCTTGAAGCAAGTTAAAAACAAAGTGGAAGGTCCACTGGTGATGTGGCATGAGGGGTGTACGTCTGTGCACCTGGCTTTCGTCTCTATTCTTATTTCAAACTGTTTCATTTCGCTAACAGTGAGGGCTCACTGTTGCTTACTAATAGCTGAGTTTTAGAAGCAGTAGCCAGCTGCAGCTGGAGACTTGTAGGGATGACAAAGCACAACCACACATTAGCACCACTTATGTACTGACAGTGCCTGAAAGCTTGGCACAAAGGATCAAAACAGTGTCACCATTTTTCTTAAAACTGCCAAATACTTCTCTCCTCAGTGCTGAGGAGATGCAGCAGAGGTCACTTGTCAGCACAGTACACTGGGGGCCCTGAAAACCACGTACTCTTCCAATCTGCTAATGGCCTTGAACAAGTCACTCCATCGCACAGTGCCTGTGATTCCCAATGAGTGTTCTGTCTGAGAAACCAAGATGTTTGGAAAGGAATGGTCTCAGATTGCTCATTCATAGCATGTTCAGCACATTGATGCTTGGGTTTCCAGTGAGTCTACATTTTTTTCTAGCAGGACTATTATTAAACTGGATGATTCAAATCCATTCTGTCTTTTTTCTCTAATTAGGATGATGAAGCAAATGCTACTACAGAGAGAAAGATCTCATCCTAGATTGTACCTCTACTAAAGGATATTTATACTTAATTCCAGATGCTGCTTTTCCAGCATTTTATCTGGCTTAGAGGATTGTCTGCATGGTCTTTGGTATTAGCAAGCTCCTTCCACGACTCAGGCAAATCGTCAAGAGTACAAAAAAAAAAACAGTCTCATTTTCAGTCACTGTTTAAATCAAGATTACAGCCTGCTAGATTCTTTTAGCTAGATGAAAAACAACTCTATTGTGAGAAAGTTGCTTTTGTTAACTCCTTCTATTGGACTTACAAGGGAAGAAGAAGGGAAGGCTGAAGTTGCAAACCTGACTTAAACCCCAAACCTTGTCCCACACGCTACTGCTGAACTTACTGGGTTTTTTTGCATGCAGCAGAATTTGTATAACTGCAGGACTTACTTTCCTGTAACATAACATTTCATTTAATTGTTAAGTCTTGAAGGATCATATTAAACTCTTAATATTTCTTACTGGTAACTACTATGTAACAAATTTTGTGAATGTGCTTATATGATAATTTATTCCCACCACAGAAAAAGAGCCTTTTCTTTTGCCTTGCAAGGAAGTAATTATTCTTGCACAGCTAATGATTTTCTACTGCAAGACCTGCTGGTCATCACTGACCTCAATTGTTTGATTAGAGGGGGATTTACAATCAAAATATAAAAAATCCCTCCCATATTCCTGAAATACTAGTAAAACCAATTCCTTTTTCTTCTTAGAAGCAACTTTTCTGTAAGTAACCAATCTTAACCATATGTGCATGTAAATACACAAACACAAATAGCAAAATCCAAAGAAACCTTCACAACTCATTTTCTCTAGCCTGTTGAATGTGGTGTGAAATCCTGCTTACGTGTGGTCTAGAAATGAGGTTATGAAGTAAGAATTATGACCCATCTCAATTACCGAACTAATAGAAATATAGTTAATGAAGCAGAAGGCATGCATTCAGATACTACATTTTAAGTAAGATAAAACCTAGCAATGGCATCTTTGCTGAGATAGTATCAAATTCAAATGTTTTGAGAACTTGGTGCCATCCTGTCTCTCCCTCTTTTTTTAATGAAACGACATCAATTAATACTATGCAAGCCTTCTCTGCATATAAAAAGTACCATCATCTTGATTCACAAGCTGTGCAGTAATTATTTAATTATACCAGATATTATATTATCATCACATTCTGATAAACTCAAGATAAACACAGGACAGGGCTAAACCAAACGAAAAGCTGAAAGAAGATTGGGGTAAAAATACAATACATGCAAAGCATAATTTTTTCTTCTGAAGCTATTATAAAAGTAAGTGTAAGAACTAAGAAGTCAGGAAAGCTCTGTGTGTTAAACAGTTCTATAAAGAAATGCATGCATTTGAAAAAGGCCTGGCAAGTTAGGTGATTTGCAAAATTGGTATTGCATACAATTTGTGATAGAGTGGAAAAACAAACATTTGTGAACACAACACGGAGTGAGAGAAAAATCAAACGTGAATTTAAAAAGAAAGGCACCATAGCCTGCCTACCACATCCATGGCAAATGCCTTGAAATTTTTGCTTTATATTTGCTCGTGCCCCTGTGACTGCTGTGTTGCATTTCCTGGTTGACGTTATTACAGAGAATGTGGATTCTGTTGATACACCAGCTTCTCACACACACCAAGTGCATACTAAAAGGTTGAATCTCCAGATGTCCTAAACCAGTTCTTCTTACAAAGCAGAAAAGACAAGTGGAGCCGCTATTTGTTTTTTGGCTGTAGTAGGAGAAGGATTATTTTAGCTAGGTTTTGCTGACCTATTTTGAGTGGATTGGAGGAAGCTTCCTTGACCAGATACAGGATTTAAAAAGAGAATTCTGTACATTAACTAAGGCTGAAAGGAAGAGGGACGGGGGGCAGAAACTAATAAAAAATAAAAATCAAGCAGCTCGGGGAACGTACTGTAGATGTCTCCACGAAGTTAAACTCAACGGGACAATGGTGGCGGATTTGTGCGTGAAAGGTAAAAAAGCCCCAAGGCAATCTGCCAAAATCTTCAAGTCAGATTTAAGTGCTGGCCGCAATGCATACCCCAAGGTGCTCTGGCTGCCACGATTCAGCATGTTAATTATGTGCCTTCAAATTAGAGACGAAAAAAAGCAAGGAGAGCAAGTTAGTAAGTATCAGCCTAGTGATCTATGTTTTCAGCAGAGGCAGAAATTGCATCTAATGTTAGCAGATGCTTTTGTGTCTGTATACATCTCCATGTTTGTATGTATACATACACAGAGAAGTAGATAATTTTGTTTTTTTAATGTGCAGAAGATACTCGAACAGTTGATTATTTCAGAGCAGTACAGCACTGGAGAGCCAGAAGTTAGTACGGAGAGTGATGGCAACGCACAGGAAAGGAGCATGGGAAGGTTTTAGAAGAGCTCGCAGGACAGAGGTGCTCCGCTCTTACCCCATTACTCTGGGTGGAGTGAACTGACTGCTCGCTGGTCGAGGAGCATGTGCTCATGCGGTCTGTGTCCTTGCTGTGTGAAGAGTAGCGGTGGACCTGCCGCTGGAGGGAGTCATTGTCCCCAGGGAAAGTGAAGGAGCCAGGGCGGCTGGCAGGGGATGCTGGGATGGAGCTCCAAAAGGAGCCCTTCTGCAGGGGGCTGCTGGGTGGAAAGGTTTCTTTGCCAAAAGGAGAAGGGAAAGTCGTGGAGAGAGGAGAGTTCATTGGTGAAATGGCTCCTGGCCTTGGCTTCCCAAGCGTCAGTGATCCTATGCTGTTTCTTGAGCGACTGTCCTCTGAACTTCCACGCGAGTCTTTCTGGGCTCCGTCAGCTGAGCTAGAAATGTTTCCCGCTGTCTTCCTGGGACTTTCAATAACTTTCATCTTGGGAATCTGCTCAGCTTCTCTCTGAGGACCATCCGGTTCTGCACTGGGAAGGTGCCTGTCTGGCTGGCTCAGGCCAGTTTCTAAGGAGGCGTTGTAGTGTGGCAGGGAGAGATTGTGAATGGACATACCTGACATCTTGTCTGCCTCTGCTTGGGCCGAGGCTGCAGAGGAGACCAGGACTGGGGAATGGTGTCTGACAGGCTGGGGGATCCGGGATGGCCGGCTACGGCTGGAGCTGGGGATGCCACTACAGCTGCTGGGGCCGCTGCTGTTACCGCTGCTGCTCCCGCTGCTGCCTCCACCACTGCTGTGGTTCCTCTGGTACTCGATTGGGGACGTCAAGGCTGCAATGGGGGTGGGAGGGAAAGTGATCAGAGAAAGAAGGGCAGGAGAGAGAACAGGAACAGTTTAAAACAGACATGTTAACTGGAAAAGGGGAAGTGCTGTTCAAATAAGATAAATTCCCTTAGCAACGCTGGTCATGCCACAGACCTCAAGTCACTTTTCTGTATCACACCTTCATGATCTATTAAAGATGAAAAATCTGAAACCAGTGACAAATGTTCTTTTCTAGGATCACACTGACAGTCAGCAGCCAAGCTGGATAAAAACCGGTGTGACTTCCAATTCTCAGCTCATTGTTCCATCCATTACAACTCTTTAAAAAAATATCTGAATTGATGCAACAACCCATGAATACCGAAAATATAGCAAGAACCTTCTAGTGTCACTGCAGACACTACCGTCTTCTACTTTTCTTCTGCAGAATCTGAATGTTGTTGCCACAGTAAGATGTGACAGCAATGGCCACCAAAATAACACAAGCAAAACATATTCTGAATAGATGCTTAAAATTCCACTTGGGTTTAGCCTTCAAAGGTTTGCATCTGCTTAAAAGGGGTACACAAGCTCTCCACCTCAACGGATGGTGACAATCTTGATTCACTCCTACAAAACATTTGGAAAACTTCACCAAGAGAACACCATGTAAATTCAGATGACCACTCTTATAATAAATGCTAGCATCTGTTCTGAAGCAGAAATGCAGCACATATCCCCCAACTGTTCTGTATTAGCTCAGGAAAAAGGAAACTTGCAAAACATTTCAAAGCCAAGAAACAACAGATGAGAAGTCATTCAGTTATGAACTTCCAGTGAGAGTAAACAATGTACCATTTAAAAAGTTGCGCTGGTTTTCCAAAATTTGGTTAATTTCATGGATCCATAGCTGGCGGACTCCTGGACTCGCAGAATGCAAAATAAAGGTCTCTGTGACATCGCCCGTTCTTGATGTTAGTGCAAATTTACATGGATCGCTGTCCACATTTTCCTCCAGGGAAAGGCAACTCACCTTTCATGAAAAAAAAAAAAAAAAGAATTTCCTTCATGTATTTTATGAGAAATATACCTCTAAAATCTCTTACTTAGGAGGTCAGAGTCAGATCTCCAAATGATGACCATCCTTTCCTTCAGTAAAATGCCACCATGAAACAAAGGATAACAGTAAACCAAGGATTTGTGTACAACTTACTGACACAGTGTGCCTTAACAGTCTCCAGCTAGTCAGTGCAGCCCCATGTTCTCCATTGTCCCTCACTCTCCTTTAGTGTTATTTAAAATGCCGAGCCTGCTGTAGAGCTCTGTCACTGGCCCACATGGAAGGCTTCTGCAGCGCCTTGCAACAGGCTGTCCAGCCAGCACTGAACAGGACTGCTCAGCTGGCAGGCAGAGCATCAAGATGAATTAGGGGAAGCAGGGTCCGCCCCAAATGCTTCACCAGGAGTGCTGGTGGGCACTAATCTCAAAAGGTTTTGTTTCAGCAAAGGCTTGAAGTGAGAGCAAGCACCTTTTGTTTGAAGGATTTTCTTGTAGAATAGCTGACATGTCTAAGAAGGTGGCAATGTTACCTCTGCATTTGGAGTGATTTCAGCTGAAACTCAACAGAAGGTATATGTGAAGAGTTATCTTTATTTGCAATGCCTTTGCAATGTGGTGTACACACAACGCAGAGCCAAGAACTGAACTCTTTGTGAATGCTTGTCCTGCTTTGTACAAGACCACTTGTTTTGGTATGCTTCACGTGGGAAGCATTGGAGTACTGGGATCCAAAGATTTCCATTTATCATCAGAGTGACCACAAATTTGGTAGGAAGTAATTTCAGGAAATGACTGACACCTCACTGTGCTTTACGATTGCACATCTAAATGTGACTAGTGACTCCACACTGAATCAGAAACTGTTACCTTATCAGAGTTTGTGCAGGGGATGTAAAGACTCACACACAACAGTTACCTTGATACTGTTTTTAAACAAGAATCCGGGCATGGAGAAACCTTTCTTTTTATCTAGCAGCTCACTGAAAATGACAATCTGCTCAAACAGGAAGACCCGTCTCTCCTTGCAGCGCGGCAGAAGTCCGGTGTCCTGGTCTGTAACCAAGAATGTGTCCTGGAGCAGAAGCTTACCCTGGGCTACAATTTTACCCTAAACACAGAGGCAAGCAGAAACACATTCAGTGCAGGTCTTAATGTTTTTCCCCAAACATCCTTTTTGAGCAGATGCTCATGCCAAAATAGCTTTGTATATTCCCCAACTTCTGACTGTTGCTGACCATTATACATTCATTGATCCTCTTATACACAAGACATTCTTGTGCCTTTTCTCAAAAACCAAACATCATCAAGAGAACAAGAAACAAAATAATCCATTCACCCTTTTCAATTCATACTGCAGTTTGAGGCTTGTAACACTAAGGCTTTCACCTCTCTGTTCTGAGTAACTCCCACAGTAACTCATGTATTCTTACAATGTCTTCCAGGGTGCCAAAAAGGCAAAGAATATGAGTTCATATCTGCATCACAGAACAGAAAGGGCTTTTCAACTATGACATTCATATGACTATGGTGTGGCTGATGTGTACCGCTTCAACAGCTGATTTCCATCTCTTCTAGATTTAGCAAAACAAGAAGGGCTACAGTTGCCTCAGGCACCTTATTGATCTTAGCAACTCCTTCTTTGTCTACACTGCTGAAGTCAGGTCTGCTCACCTGCTGATAACCGATTACTTAACTATTTTGCAAGTCATTAGTCAATAAGGTAACTGTAATAACACCAGCATCTCCTAGATTTTGCAGCCTGACTAACACAACAGGTAAAGTTTCCTAGGAAAAAATCCTTGACAGGGCTAAGACTTGATTTTTTTATTCACTGCTTTTTGTACCAGCCAACCAGATAGCGAGGGAGAACCCCACCTCATTTCTCCCCACAACATTAATGGTTAATTTCTAGAAAACCTGATGAAAACTCTAAGCAAAAACCCAGCCAACTTACATCAAATCCTTGCAGGCGGCCAACATTCATCATGTCATTACACCGTTTTGGTACTATACACATGACCTCTACAGCTCTCTGTTCAAACCAAAAAAAAAAGTCAAAGCTTTATTTTCCAAGGGAGTTAGCAGGATAAAATTTTGTTTTGTTTGCTATAGTTGCCTTAGAATAGAAATACAAAAAGTAAACACTTCTCATAATCACATTCTCAAGAAGATCAGAAAAGGAAAGCAACTCTCAAAACAAGAGAAGATCAGAATAAAGAGCACTCAAGCTACTAAAAGACAATGTCTTAAGTACCTCTAGTTCTGTTGTGTCAAGGTTAGCTTTTTTAGAATATTTGAGGAAGTCCTGAAAAAGGAAGAAAACAATAATATGAGTTCTGTTCTCATTATTCAGCAAAGAGAGATCTTAGAAAATCTGAATTAGCAATTGTCTATTAGAGAATTAGAGACTGCAGAAGACACACAGAAAAACAGAAAAAAATCTTTTGAAAGCTTCTTGATGCAGTGCTTTTTCCCTCTTATTTTTTAAGATTTATTCACTGTTTTGATTTAGATCTTACCAGAACATGTATTAAGACAATGACCTCTGTGATACACAGGGTTGCTCTTCAGTAAATGTCTATGTGATATAAAACGGTTGCAGATGTAGATGGAAAAGTTGGGATAAGTCCCAACAACTCATATTACATTTACATGTAAAAGCAGTTGGGAGATCCCTCTCCCCTTCATATGACTTTGGTACAAATTCTAAACATTTCCATGTCACTGACTTGAGCATATGTCATCTTTAATTGTTTAGAGAAAAAGCAAAATTCTGCCTAAGCTATTCACGGCAATTTTTATAACTATCTGAATATGCTCAGACAATAATCATATTACATTGCTTACAAACCTGGGTTATGTTTGGGAGCAACATTTTAAAAAGAAAACATGTCAGGTAACACATGAATTAAATTATCCATCTCAACATCACTTTACCTTTAGTAACAGCTGGTATTTCATAATTCTCTGCACAGGTTTTATTAGCAAGTCCGTGAGCTGAAGTCTGTGTCCCAGGCGTTGCTTTAGATCCTGAGGGTTGTAAAACAAACCTTTTTGCTTGTTCGGTTAGAAACTACTTTGTTTTGCCAAGTTAGAAACACAGCAGGATATATCACTATTAATGGCTATCAGAGCAGAAACTGGCAAAATTCAGAGTAGAATCTAACCTTCAGTTCACAAAAGCTGAAGTCCTTCCCCTTATCTGTACCAGCTTTGTTTCCAAAGCATTCCCCCCTCCAAGCATCTTCCATGTCTTGTTTTGAAAGATTGTATAGTGATTTGTAATTTTTCAATCACAGGTCATATATAGTCTTTTTTTGACACTGATCTTCGCTCATCCAAAATTTCCACTTCATATAATATGCACTGTTAATTGCCTGGGCTAGGGACTAGTAAGGGTGAGACTCTACTGATGAATTAATATCACATACCTAAACTTTAGTTTTCTTCTCCTAGATATTAATAGATCTCTAGAAGCCTGTATCACACTTAAAAAATCAGAATAGAAATGGCAAGAAATTATAATTGAAAACGGTAACTATGATATGTGCTGCCTTTTTTGTGGTTTTCTTTGTTTGTTTTGGTCAACAGATCTGAAAATGCTTATGATTTGTACACACCCCTCACCTTGCATATATCCTCTCTCAGGAACTTACCTCAAAAAACGTATCAATGTATTCTGAGACAATGTGCTCAGACTTTGGTTTGTTTTGGCAGTAAACTATGTACATGTGCAACCTTCTCTCCTAGAAAAGGCAAAGATACAGAATGATACATCACCAATACGAAAAACACATGCCAGATTGAAATGGAGTACTATTTTAAGAAGTACAGCTGCTCAAAAGTATGTACTTTAAAAAGTTCTTTTGAGGAAAAGCAGCAGCTACATATGCAGAAATTAAGATCTGAAAACACATTTATTTGGGAATATCATGATGATTTTAGAAGGGCAACACAAGTCAAAAAATTGCCACAGTTATAAATACTCCTGTTTGGAGGTGATAGCTCAGCAGTTCCCACAATAAAATTAAGTATGAAAATGGTTATCTTTTTCTTTTAGCAAGAGCAATGGATGGAGCCTTTGAAATATCATATCTTTCATTAAATTTTAATAATCTGATTATTATTCTAACATATTAGACTAATGACCTCCTCTTGTTTAGCTGTACAGAGTAGTTAGGAGAATCCTTGCAAGTCTTCTATTTAGTATTAGCTGTCCTATTGGAGTTTGAGTGGGGAAGTAGGTGATGTAGCCTGGAAATGGTGGCACTAGTATTTTTTAACTCTGACTCTGTATTTTGTGCATGTGCCACATGCACAAAAGCTGCACATGCACACACCAAGGCAACAAAGAAAATGAGAGAGGGCATAACTTTGGCCTTTAAGATTCATTCTTGATTACCGACCTTGGTGGCTGAGAAACAGAAATACCATATGTGTCTATTACCTACTCCAAAATATTTATTATTGTTTTTTCTAGGATCAGTTTGCCGTTAGAGGCTTTGCTGCTCAGAGGCTTATGGAGTACTGACCAGTGAAGACAAACAGAAAGCAAAAAAGGAAGAAATAAGATCGAGACTGAAAAGGACACAGAACACAGATTAAAAGCAGGTACTGAATTGTCATGTTCTAGCTGATAGCCGGGGTTTTGACAGGGGATGTTGTAATAGCATCACAGCTTGCTTTTCCATCTGGAGTGGTAAGGGTGCCTTTCAAAGACAACTCAGTTACAAGTATACCAGTAGAAAGTAAAACAGCAATCAGAAACAGGGACAGTTACATCCTGCAGGTTTCCCATTTCACCAGTGCCAGAATTATTCCTGCTCCTCATGCCTCTGTTTTTAAAAAATGGTCCCTCAGAAAAGAAACAGCTCAGTCCTCAGCATTAGTCCAGGAATTGCTCCTAGTTTCCAGTGTGACTGTTCCATTAATGTTTGCTTCTGTGCAATTTTGCTGCTCTGGTATTGACTTAAAAGACAAACTTCACGGCAAATCTGAAACCCGTTAAATCTACTTTAATCCAGTCTGTCTTCTGTCTGCATACTTGTGCAAAAGATCATATTTAGCAGGCAAGTTTCCCTTCCGCAGTCTTGCGTGATTTGGAGTACCTTGAGACCTCATCTCAAACAGATATTAAATTGTGTTTCTACACAAAGAGACACCAAAATGACTGATTAGTGTAACGTCTGATGTGTCCTGAATTTTGATATCTGGTTTATAAGTAAGCAGTTTATCTGATTTCCTTCCAAAGTGTTATAATATCCACATGTATCACATAGTCATTTCTTTTAATAAATAAATGAAGAGTGGGAAAGTAGGGACTTGTATAAAGCTATAAAGGCTACTGTGTTAGACTAAAACTAAACACCATTAATTTCTGGCACTCTCAATTCCTTCCCCAACTGAAGAGGGAGGAATCTCAACCAGTACTGTGATCCTCAGAAGGAGAAAGGATACAGAACTAGAATGCACTGAAACTGGAAAGGAGAATTAGCCTCTTTTGTATTTTTGTTTCATATGTTTGTCCCCAATCCCTGGAGGTGTTCAAGGCCAGACTGGATGAGGCTTTGAGCAACCTGGGCTAGTGGAGGGTGTCCCTGCCCATGGCAGGGGGGTTGGAACTTTATGATCTTTAAGGTCCTTTCCAACCCAAACCATTCTATGATTCTACGTTCCATAGTTCTGCACGGACACCTGGAATTAGGGGGCAGGTATCAAATGAAATGACAATTCCCTTGTACAGAACTGGAACTGGATTGAGGAATGGGGCACTCATTCATATTTCCTCTCCACAGGAAGATATTGGGGACAAAAATGAGAGCATTTACTTAGTCTGTTTATAAGCTCTTACAAGCTATCTCTCCAACTCTTACAGTGAAGAATATTTTACAGTACTTTCTTAACAGTGTTGTACTGTAGATTCACTTACATGCTTAACAAACAGGGATCCCAGCTTTTCTGGATCTTCAAGGCACTTCTCTAACTCTCCTAAAAAGAAGCTGAACATAAACAGAATAAGCACTTTTTTCTGATACCACACACCATAGCAACAGGTCATTGCAAGGCAAAGTGGTCTTACTGCAAGGTCCACTTTGTGTCCCCCATCAGAAGCTTTGGATATTAATGTATGTCCAAAATGACAAGGTTAACAGTGTAACATTTTAATATTGATTTCCAAAAGGACACACCCAATCCATGCCAAGATGAAAAAATATTGGTGTTCATTAATAAAATTCTTTAATTTTATATATTGATTGAACTTTTCTCCTTCATAGTCCGAGTGCTTGAGGTGCTCATATTGCCATGCTAACCCCTAACAAATTCTTAGACTGTGTTCTTAGGTAAAACATTTTTGAAAATAAAGCCTCAAGCAATGTACAAACTTCTGTACATAATACTATCCATACTACAGATTCTCAGTTGAAGCACTTGCTATATATAAGCATCCTTGTTTAAAGCAAATCTTCATACCAGCATTTGTAAGCTCAATCTACAGGTATCTGCAACTCAAAGCACAAGACCAACTGTTTTTAATTTGTATCTGAACATCTGAGGAAAAAAATAATTTCTTAAAAGTCAGTCTAGTATTTTTTACATAGAATTATTCAGCAGATGGTTTTCAAGTTAATACGTACTCTCTGTGCCAGTCATAAATCTGGTGAATGTTTCCAAATACAATCTTGTCTTTGCCTTTCATGTCATCAGGTACGCCATCTTCTTTCATAAGTGCCATATAGCCCTGCAACAGTCCAAGGAAAGCCACAGCGAACACTTTAACTTAAAAAGACTGAGTTGTCTTTTAATCCCCTTTTTCCCTTTTTGCAAATTGCCCATGACAACAGCTTGCTTGGGACACAAAAATAAACCAAAAAACCTGCTCCATAACATAGAGCATAGACACAAAATAGCTTGAGGTTGTCTACACAACACTGCCCAGTGCTAGAAAGATGAATTCACTGTAGCTAATTTAGCCTGAGTGAACAGGCTCAAAGCACAGAGGAAACTTCTACAGCCCTTCTCCTTATTGTCTGAAGGACAAAGCTGCAGTCCTTTGCCAGGTAGGGCTGTTACCCAGTACATGTCAGAGCCACTGAACTGGCTTCCGTGCTCCTTTGCTCAGTGTTTCTGATTTCAGTCATCCATGCTAACCCTTCGCCAAAGTGCGCTGAGGAAGAAGGCAGCTGCATTGCATATGGGACTGCACTGCATGGACTACTATTTGCAGTATGAACAAACCGAACACCAAAAAATGAACATGAATTCCATTAGCAATCATTCTGGCTGCAATAAAGTTCCTTTTACATTTTCCCATAGTCCCACCTTCTATTTTTGGTGTATACATACTTGTCTCACTGTGCAATTCTATCACATAGTNAAATGCTGTAAAAAAAGACTATCACAATGCCCATCTTCCTTTCTCTCCCTTCCTTTAAAATCAAGTTTAAAAATGGAACCTTGTTAGGCTGAAATTCACTGTCATGCTCATTTCCCCCTACTCTTCCAAATGTATTTTGTTGGTAGCTGAAGAATGAAGGGAGATGTACAATATTATCTCTTTTACAGAAGAGGAAACTAGGAAGTCTGAAAGAAGCTTAGCAGTAGAAGAGGAAGCAAGTCTTTCAAATTCAGGATAGTTATGCTATATGCTGAGCTACAATGTTGTTTTTTTTAAATTTAGTTGTGCTAAATAAAACCTTCTAATCTAAGATACCATTAGGGCAGAGGTAGCGGCAGAAGAACTACACTCCTCGGAACAATAAGGTGCGTACAATAACAGGAAGAAAGAAGGGAATAAGATTTGATGCAGTATTTCTAATACGTTGAAAGCCTACAGGAGGGAAAACTCAGAATGCAAACATTCACATTTTCAGTTTCTTCCTGTGTTGTGTTTTGTTTTGAAAAAAACATTGTGAGGTTCAAGCTACACAGCTGGTCAGTACCACATAAAAAAGAAAAGGAAACCCAAGAGAATGAAAAACATCATACCTCAACTACGTAGCCCAGATCTCGTACATAATCTCGCTCTGTCTCTACTAATTCCTGTAAGACATAGCTACAATGGAAAGAAAATGGTGAACACATATTTCATTAAAAAATGAAACAGATTCTTAAAGGGGATTAATGGTATATAACTTTACACATTTGCAGTCCCATATGTTTGATAAGCAGAGCTGAAAGGGAAGAATTAATGCACATTCCTNAACATGAATTCCATTAGCAATCATTCTGGCTGCAATAAAGTTCCTTTTACATTTTCCCATAGTCCCACCTTCTATTTTTGGTGTATACATACTTGTCTCACTGTGCAATTCTATCACATAGTTAGAGCTAGAAGTGTTTTTTTTTATTTTGTAATATTAATGCAACTCTATTTCATCTATTTTATCCTAATGCTTCTATTACTAATTAGCCAGGTCTGGTTTTAGTTTGCAAAGTTCACATTTTGACCAGGAATTCCATTTTCACTAAGAATTATTTTGTTTGTTACAAAAATACATCTGTTCATAGCCTTTGAAGACATCCTTTAAATGCTGTAAAAAAGACTATCACAATGCCCATCTTCCTTTCTCTGCCTTCCTTTAAAATCAAGTTTAAAAATGGAACCTTGTTAGGCTGAAATTCACTGTCATGCTCATTTCTCCCGACTCTTCCAAATGTATTTTGTTGGTAGCTGAAGAATGAAGGGAGATGTACAATATTATCTCTTTTACAGAAGAGGAAACTAGGAAGTCTGAAAGAAGCTTAGCAGTAGAAGAGGAAGCAAGTCTTTCAAATTCAGGATAGTTATGCTATATGCTGAGCTACAATGTTGTTTTTTTTAAATTTAGTTGTGCTAAATAAAACCTTCTAATCTAAGATACCATTAGGGCAGAGGTAGCGGCAGAAGAACTACACTCCTCGGAACAATAAGGTGCGTACAATAACAGGAAGAAAGAAGGGAATAAGATTTGATGCAGTATTTCTAATACGTTGAAAGCCTACAGGAGGGAAAACTCAGAATGCAAACATTCACATTTTCAGTTTCTTCCTGTGTTGTGTTTTGTTTTGAAAAAAACATTGTGAGGTTCAAGCTACACAGCTGGTCAGTACCACATAAAAAAGAAAAGGAAACCCAAGAGAATGAAAAACATCATACCTCAACTACGTAGCCCAGATCTCGTACATAATCTCGCTCTGTCTCTACTAATTCCTGTAAGACATAGCTACAATGGAAAGAAAATGGTGAACACATATTTCATTAAAAAATGAAACAGATTCGTAAAGGGGATTAATGGTATATAACTTTACACATTTGCAGTCCCATATGTTTGATAAGCAGAGCTGAAAGGGAAGAATTAATGCACATTCCTTCTAAGCAAGATGCTGCTTTGAGTTTGGAACTGGAGCAGGCTTGCTTCTGTTTATCTGAAGTCAGATGTTTTCTTACAAGTGTCATTAAAATTAAACATTTAACTATTGCTTAAAATAAAATGCTATTATGTCTCTAGTTTGGAGACTTAAGTATATGCACTGTTATTTCTACCCACAGGTTTAAATAATTTTGAAACCAGGCATGTTTTTCTTCTACCATGGTAACAGTTTACTACTGCATGAAGAAATTAAGAGTGTGGTGGAACAGAACAAAGGGAACGATCAGTTTTTTGAAGCCTAATAGCCCTCTGAACATTTAAAGATCAGCATCTTCCTGCATAACTGAGACTGGCAGGTGACAGAAGTCAAACACAGCTATGATTAAAATTAAAAATCACAGAAAACTGGAACTGCAACTAATGTTTGAGAAAAAATATTTCTTTGCATGATGTGACTACGTGCTTGACACCTAACATAAGTCCTCCCCCTTTCAGACTAACAGCTTTTGCTGCCAGTTCGAAATGGACATTTTTTAAATATGGTCTTACTGTCGTCTTTTTAAGGAGCTGGATTTCCTTTCTTCCATCTCATCTATGGGTGATGAGGAAGAGAGAAGGGAATTATCTGAAGGGTTGAACGACGGACTGCTGCTGTCACCTTGATCCACCAACAAGGAACTTGGACGGTCCTCCAGGGCCTGAGAAAGTGTTCAAGACAGACAGAAACAATTATATATTTCCCCTTTCTTCACAAGACATATTTACATACAACTGTATACGGGAACCTATGGGACATCCATTATTGTAATCTATCTTGGCAAAGGAGGTCTTGAGCTTCAACAGCCAACAACTTGGCTTTCCTGCACAGATAACCTAGCCTTATAAAGTACATTTGAGATATATCAGTCTTTCCTTCACAGGAAAAGAAAGGAGTTCAGTTGGTTTGAGCAGCAAAGGCTAAAAGTCAGACTACCTTGCTCAGGCTGTAAGTACTTCCATGGTGTGCTTATTGCCAGGGATTAAATTATATTTGTCATATTTTAGTTCTGGCATATGCAAGTTACTTTCAATAACAAACAGGACATCTTTAAAGGAGATTCTTTGGCTGTTACATTTTTTAACACAACAGAAGAGGCATTCTTTGTCAGACATTTTGTTTATCATATTAACTAGCCAAAATACTGACTCGTTAAAGAAGATAATGACCTCTACACTGTCAATGTTGCTTTTGAGCTTCATGACTAGGAAAGAGTCCCTGTCTCTTCTGCCAGATATACTGTCTCCCCTGCATGGACTCCACAGGCTTCTGTTTGTCTAAAAGATAGAGAAGCCATGGGAGAAATAATATGAACAAGCTTCTATAAAGTATTTATTGGACTTGTTCAAGCCCATAATCTTGGATCCAGCTACAGCTACATATCACATTTTCCTTGCATGTGATACAGCCTTTAATGCAAGACACATTTACTTCACCAGGGTGGGGTTCAGTTGTAATCTTTTTTTCTTTCCCTGCAAAAAGTAAAAAACCCAATAATGATATGACTAGCCCAAAAAACAGGGGAAGCTGACCCTTGGCTAAAATTGTGAAATGAGAACATCTCCACCAGGAAGCATATGCGTGGATCCTTAAGTCACCTCCACTGACAGGCTGCCTGAAAGGCACATGGACTATCAAATTTTCCATTTATAAAAGACTTGAATTTTTCCACAGATTACTTCTTATTCATGCTTCCGGTGCAAGAGAAGTAAAAAGCAAAGTTAATACTCTACGAAAGTGCAGTAATTATTTCATATAATAATATAAGTGAAGTGTAAGTCTTTCTGAATGAGGAAATATGAAACACAAATTAAAATTTTTCATTCTGAAATTCAAAGTTGCTTAAATTAACAAGCCTGGGAAATACCAGCCCTCGGTAACATGGGGCTGCCATGCTGCAATTCTCTGCTGTTTTCACACTGGCACTTCTACTAAGCCCCACAACTAAAGGCTCTGAGGGAATCACAGAATTGTTGAGGGACCTGTTGAGACCATATAGTCCAATCTCCCTGCTCCAACGGCATCAGCTACAGCAGCTTTTCCAGGACTGGGTCAAGCTGGGTTTTGAATATGACAGAGGGCATTCCCAGAATTATCCATACACCCTATTCTTTGTCAATGAGCATCTTCAGAAACACAGAAAAGTAAAAACGTTGACACAACTTCCTCTTAATTTGTTAGCAAACACTAAAAAGCAAGAAAAGAGGCACTAACATGCAACATGATCCTTTTATTCTTTTACTTATTTCTTCATTATCATGTTGCCTAAAGAGGAGCTAGATACTATAAATGTTTCTGTGTGAGGGTTATCTGCACTACTGTTGAACCTTGCAAGATTTACCATAAATTTAGTTTCAGGGATTCTTCTCATGAAGGTCTATTAGGCTAAGACCCTGGGTCTTTCCATTCATTTTACTAATAGGACATTTTCTGCTGCCTCCTCTCCCTCGTATTTATTGCTTTTTGCTTCTCTGCATAGCCATTTACCTACTCAATTTTGCTTTTACAAAAGAGTGTACAAAATGACTCGCAAACCAACCCAAAAAGCAACCTTTGAAACAGTCATCAAGTTTAACAAGTCAAATGCGTGTAGCTTTTCTTTGAATAGCAAGTTGGGACTTGACACAACTTCTTTAAACACATGCGTTTGCCAGTCAGCCTCACCATTTTACTTTTGACGAGCTCTTCAATTGCACTGACTAGTTCTGCAGCACTTGGTGTCTCGGAGCTGGTCGGCCGCACCAATAATCGAGAAGATGTCTGTGCAATGACACAAAGGAAGGAGAATCCTAGAGTTAGCCTGGCACTTGCTTAAGGGTCAAGAGAATTCCTTCACTTCTCTGTCAGACAAAGGTACCCAACAATAACTGTCACTGTAATATAACACTAAGATCTTCCAACTTCGGAAACTGGAATTGGAGATTTTAAGTAACCCCCACAGAAGTTAAAATGCCGGGACAAAAATTCCTTTTTCTACATGCAACATAAGTCAAGGAAATATCCTTCATCTTGCTAATTGTGATAATGCCTGACAAATAGCTATAAAAATTGCCTGAGCGGACCAATAGACAACAAACAGTTTGTTAACACATTTTTATTGCCAGCTAAATAAAGAAGCAACTGCAGAACAGTAACATGAACCAAGAAGACTTGAAATAAAGGAGGAAACATCACTAAGTAAAGAAAAAATAAACCAATAACTCAGAGGCATTTACTTTTCTAAAGGAGCTGAGGTATATTGCCCATATTCAGAGGGGAAATTGAGCTCACCATTCCTTGTGCCATCCATTTTCCCCAATGGTATGTGTAGAGCACAGATCTCTGGCCTCATAAGCTATAAAATGCCAGTTTATAGATACAGCTGAAGGTAAAAGGTGTTCACAGCAAAGGATTCTGGGAGAGGGCCACTAAATTCAGCTTCAGTAATTTGCAAACAGAGTTGTTTGCATATTACATTTACCATTAAATAACTGGAAGGTGGAAATAGGGTGTAATATGAACTTTACTTCATATTACGAACAGCACACTGAACATCATGTAGCACAGATAAGCCGTCCTGCAAATGTTTCCAACAAACCGGACAAAGAAAGAGCACGTATAATGACTTAACACAAGAGGTTCTGCTCAAATCAAGCATGGGTGTAACAAGGCTCCCCATAAGCAAATACAAAAAAAGAACACACAGGTTTTAGGTAGTTTGCCTTGTATTCACCTTATTCGGAAAGGAAAAGAGGGGTTAGGTAAGCAAAGGAAATACAGACAGCTTTAAATGGAAAGATATGGGAACTGAGCCAAAGCAGAGACAGAACACAAGTCAACATAATGCTGCATCAGAGTTTACAAAAAGAGAAAACAAAAAGCAAAAATAATTAGTTTCATATTAACATAACTGATTGTGATACTTTAATACTGCTTATCTAAAAATTAAATGCAAACAACTTGCGAACTGCCATCAAATGCAAATCCATGAAGTGTGCAATGATTCTGCTGAAGAATGCATACTGTGCAGATGAGCTCTTAGGGAAGAAAATGGTTGTGTTATTTAGTGATATAAGACAAATTAGCATGGCCTAGCACATGACATTTGCATGCACACCAGAAACTGAGCTATTCCACAGCTAGTGTGGCTTTTAGGTAACTGTATACTCCTAAAATCTGACTGTCGATCAGGTTTTCCAAAGCTGTGCTTGTATGTGGGTTTTAACTTTGGATGTGGAGCTCAGCTTAGCCTTTACAAAACACTGACAGTACTGGAATCCAACTCTGGTCAAGGTCCTTTGCCCTATGGGAGTATATGGGGTGTGACTGTTGGTAAAACTTCAGAACTGGTTGGTTTCCAGTTTTTGTGGTTATATCACATATTGTCTGAAAAAAAAAAAAGGAGCTGCACAGATGAAGTCTGCCTGCTGACCTTCTTGATGTACTCTGGGATGAGAACACAGCCCTTGCTCAGAAAACAAGGAAAGGCGGAGGGAGCAACTGAGCACACACAGGTGTGAGATGCTGCTGGAGCCCACAGCAGGCTGTGCAGGGAGGGAGAAACCCAGCAAGCAGGGAGTTTCCAGCACAGAGTGTAGACCAGATGCCCCGGAGAGGAAGAAATGTTTGCAGTGAGGCACAAACGAAAGCCAAGCCTCTGAGGTCACAGAAAGGAGGAGACATTCCTTGGGATCCAGAGGAGCTGAGCAACCCAAGAAACCACTGAGCGTGGCAGGAATGTGAAGGAGGATCCACCCAGAAGGCAGAAAACTGGGAATTTGTTTGCAAGCCTTTTATTAATCAGTAACTCCATCAATAGAGCCAACTGGCTTCTGCTGGGTAAAACTTGGCTCTGGCTTCTCACTTCTGTGTTTCAATAAAGCGTTTGCTTCAGGTACTGGAAATTGGTGGTATGTCTTGGTGTGTGGACTTTAGGGAGGCACACACAACCTCCCAGGCTGCCATATGAGGGGACTTTTTTGCCTCCCACCACACAGTAGCACAGATACTGCACGCACCTCAAAAGAATCACAATTTACGTGCTTTGAAAAATTACAATATTAACTGTACCAAATCTTAACTTCTCAGGAGTCTTCTCTAGAATGCAGTTAAAGCTACTTCAAAAATCATCCAAACATGTTTTTACTGCACTGGGTGCACGTCAACCTCTCAAGAAGTGAAAGTAAAATTTACTGGGGATTGAAAGCTACTCAAAGCCTCTTAACTCTACTGCATTATGGGTCTGACTTTGCACCAGAAATACAAAAGAGAAAAGACACTAACTTATAAGCATATCCCTTCACATAACTGTTCTTGCTGTATAAAAAGAACTATAGAAGGAAAAGCCAATTTTATATAAAGAACTTTTTATAGGGCTTTAATATAATTTTTTTTTATATCACTGAAGGGACACACAAATACGGCAGCTTATCAGCACAAACTTTAACATATTTTTACCAACATTATTTTTATTCTCTTTCTAAACCTCAGACTGAGATCAATATTTTCTAGCAATAAAATATTCTCTCAGGTCTTAAGGCCAGCAAAATTTTAAAATGCCTATTTTTGCCTGTTTTGTTTTGGGGACATTTCCCAACATATTAACTCCCCCAACTCATACATTTTACTTTTTCAATTGAGAAAACAGGTAGGAACTAAATACACATAGAGCATGGAAGCAAGCCATTCTGATGCTACAAATGATAGCTTCAGGGATGATTGAGACCTCCACTGAAAGGCAGTGGGATAAAAAGGAAGAAAAGAAAGAAAATGAAGTCAAAAAGATCAGCCAAAGTTATCAATAACGTCTGCATGATTCAGAACAGTGAGTAACCACTCACAAAATTCACTCACAGTGTTCATGCTGTAGATTACAATGGCTAAAAATTTTAAGCAGCAAAATGGGAAGTAAACAGTGAATGTGAATATTTGCAGCCCAAGTCCAAATTGTTTCTATTCTAAAACCTTCTGTTTCTAAGCTTATTAGTTGTCCCCTAACCATTTGATCCATGTTGAAAAGTGAAATAAATCCTCTCAATGCAAGAACATCATAAAGTTTAAGAAAAACAGATAATATGCAAGTAACATCTTCTTCATGCTATTACTACCTACATCCAGAATTTCATTACTGATGCAAAATTTTTACCCTCAATTTTTATGTGCCTTTGTTTGTAAAAGCCAGCTTGATTATTACCCTTACTTGGATATTAACTTCTTAGTACACCTGTAAAAGCACAAAAAAAGAAGGAAGAAAAAAAAGCTGTGCTGCTATATAGAAACACCTTAAGAGTTGAGGTGAACATCTCTTTCTGCTAAGGCATGTACGCATAAATTTTTTTCCTTCTGAACTGAGGCTGTCCAATATAGCAGGGCTTGGTGAACAGTCTATGATCTAAAAACATTATGTACAATTGTTAATTTATCCAGATAAACTCTACTTGCACATCACATTTTAACTTAAGTAGCAAAAAGTGTGATTATAAAATAATTAAATTTTAAACACTAAATATGGCATCTGTTAAACAGATGTAAATAGGACTGCAAACCCACAAAGCTGACCATTTCCACATTTTAAGTGCCAGTAGAAAAATCTAGAGATGCATTTAACTCACACTCTTTCCACAGGAAACCCTTTTAATGTTATCTGAACTGGCACAGCAGTTACTTCTGTCCACCATAAAGCCATATTACCATACATTGCAGATAGTTTTGGAAAAAGAAGAAAGATTTGTGCAAACAGAGGTTATCTCAATGTGTGAAGCCTTCCCCACTTCCTCCTCCTACCTTGTCATCCTGCGAGTCAGGCTGGAGAAGACTGTGTTGCTGAATTGCCATTGGAGGAGGAAGCGGTACAGCATCCGCTCCCTCTTCACCTTCCTCCTCTCCACAGCTCTGCATGCCTGAAGAAGATGACTTGGAGAGTGTGCCACTGCTCAGCCCCTCATTCCGACCTCTCTGTAAATAAAATCAAGACATTCAAGCTCAGTCACCTTCTCAGCAGCATGAAGGTTGTTCAACAAAAGCTTGTAGTAAACCAGCCTATTCTGCAGATTCAGCTCTCTCCCAACAAGTCAAAATGATCTTACAAACACAATGAAGTTCCTCAACAGAGCAGGGAAAAAGCAGATGCCAAAGATAATATTTTCAGTGTTTGGTAAAAGCAGATGGATCGGGATACTGAGAACAAGACATTCAGCTTAAAATTTACTACAGGAAAGTGTTACCAAAGCCATGCTTGCTTTCCAAGTTCAGTTCTGTAAAGAGACATGTGCCTCTAACTTAGAAACTCAAGAACTGTGTATCTGAAGTACCAACCCTCATAGCAAGGCTTATGAAGGAGATTAAAAAAAACCCCTATTACAACACGAAGTATTTTGTCAATTATCCTTTTTGCCCCCCCTCCACCTTAATGGAGTGAGAACAGGCTGCTTATATAATTTTTACAGTTGTGTTGGAAGATAGTCCTTCCATTTATACACGGAACTGATTTCAATTAGTCTAAGTTTAATGTAACTTATCTCGCAGGAAAATCTAACTATCTTTAAAGGAAGACAGCATAGATGGTTAGTTTTTTCCTGACTTTAAGGCACTGGCCTAAGATTTTCCCTCACTCACAGAACTGCAGAATAACAGCTACTTCCAAAACAATGCTACAACTGCATCACAGGATGTTTCTTTCTACAGCCCTGATATCCAAGGACAGAAGCCAATATTCCTTCCCAAACCACATCTCCCAATTCACCATACTGCCAAGCCTCTAGTCTTCTCTTTCCCTACGTTTACTGTATAACTTCACTAATGTTCCACACTTGCAGCAAAATATGTCAGAAGCAAGAAGAAAGAAGAACTGAAAAATTAATTGGGCATCTGAGACCACTTTTCTGTATGATAACTACCAAGATGACTAGTCAGTTTCGAGCCTGGTAAAAGGGTATAACTGTACAGCATGCAAGTGGCTGTACCCTCAGGAGTAGGAAGATGACATTCCTTTCAGCCTGAACCACAGGTTTCTAACAGAAGAGAATTTGGCTCTGTCTGTGCCTAACTGGAGTCAGCCTTTGCTCATACATGAGTTCTAGGCTTAAAAGGATGGGCACGTTTGTGGAAGGAAGGGAAACCTTCAGTAGATGTCCTTAGTGGCAAAACTGGAATAGTTCACAATTTCCTTCCCTCCAGTAAAAAGTGCCATGTTTATTATTTGACCAATGGTAACTACCCTTTGATTTGAAGGGTAAGGTTTTTTCTGCGCTATAACTCTTACTCAAGGTATAAATACAGCTTCAAGATGTTAAGCAGCTCTGCCTATATTTTCCCTGATCCATCAATAAAAAAAGGAAAGGAAATACAAAATAACCTGATAATTCCCAGAACACAGAGCATCTTTACTCACAAACCTGCTTTCCCAAGAGGGATAAGAGAGCAAAGCCAAAGAACAACATTTTACTCTCCCATTTCTCTTTTTCAACTAGAGATCCTTCTCCACAGAGCTTTACTAATGCTCTCAATAAGGAAGAGCAAAAACTGTGCCCGGCACAGTACTCATGCAGAGTACAGCAGGCATCATGAATGAGCACATGGCACATGCCACTTTGTCAACTGAGGAGACAACTTTCACCTGACAACATCTAGTTCTCTGAAAAACATAAAAACAAGTCTCAGGAAGCTGCCCTGAATGCTCACCTCTTCAACAGTTTCATCTTGTGGGGTTGCTGCACTATCATCAGAGTCCTTCTGAGAGCCTGCATCGGCACTTTTGCGAACCTCTCTACTTTTCTTATGCTTATGGGCCAATTTTTTGACATGCCCGTCTGCTTTTCCACTGCTGAGACGCCTCACAGGACTGGTAAGCCATTTTCTCAAGGTGTTGCCGGGGCGCTTGGGGCCTGGGGAGCTCTGTGCACCGATCATGTGGGGCTGAAGGGATGTTACTGACGCAGGAGGACTGGCATCGTTGCTGGAGACTGAAAGCGAGTCTAAAAAGAGAACAAGAGGAGCATTTTAAGGCTGAAACACTGGTGAGAAACAAGACAATTTACATATGCAGTAATGGATATCAGACTGGATTTACATATTATTTTGAAGGAACCCGGCCTTTAACACCACCACAACTATCGGTGTTCATGCTGCACACAGCCGCGCACACGTAAGCACCATCTATATGCTTACAACAGACAAGTTTTCATTAAGTTGCTATGCATATCCCCAGTGTCTGTTGTAATTCATATTTAGCACTGCTGATACTTATTTACTAGGGGACTATACTTCCCATATGTCATCTAACTTTATGGAAAGATATGCTTGTTTTATCTCTTAATATATACTGCTTTGAGCATGGACATGAAGAGTAAAAGTAACTGCCTCAATGAGATAAGTGAACTATTTTTCAAACACCAAATTTTATTACAAAAGTTCAAGTTACTTTTATTATTTATTTCCCCTACCCTTGTGAAAGGGGGAAGAATCATCCAGAAAATGGCTAAATGTCTGCCTTTTGCATACATTTTCTTGGAGTTTTGGGTGGTTTTTTTTTTTTTTTTAAAAGGCAAAGAACATTTATGTCAAAAAAGTCCATTTGCTCAAATCTCATGATCAGCAGTATTTCTCAGCATGACAATGCCTGAAGTTCTGTAGTCAAACTAAGGATACACTTTTCTCAAGCCATAGTTATACGTACATGAGGTCAATACTACTTTCCCGCCAAGGCTCC
The DNA here is from genome assembly GCA_013400615.1 of Syrrhaptes paradoxus. Lineage (NCBI taxonomy): Eukaryota > Metazoa > Chordata > Aves > Pterocliformes > Pteroclidae > Syrrhaptes > Syrrhaptes paradoxus. Next base: position 53,712 of record VZTO01009613.1, on the reverse strand, counting down.
TGTCACTTGAACTGGACCGTATGCTTATGATAAACACTCACTCATTAGCCATTGTGAGACTGCATTTCTTTTTTCCCCATGCAGCATAATGCTTTTTCCCCCAGCAATTCTCCTTTCCTAAAAACATACTTTTTTTTTTTTTTGGACACATTCTCATAACACCACTCCTATGAATATTATCTACAACTAGGATATTAACAAGACTCTCCTAGGCTGTCAGATATGGGGTTTTTTTTTCCATGTGTGTGCACTTTTGCAGATAGTTTATATAAGGATGACATAAATAATGTTTTGTTGAATATTTCTACTGCTGGGAATTAAATACAGTGCTTGTGTTCCTTCTTGAAGCTTGACGCAGATGTTCAGGTCACCTCTTCTGGCAGCTTTTCCGTAAGAGGCGTATTGCCAGTCTGACCAGAGGTAGTTTGAATTTTGTAGAACAATACTATCACACTGATGTAGCAGTACACTTCACTGTAAACACCCAAATGCCTTGGATCTACACACAAGTATGTGAGCCTGCTCCGTTTCCACAGAGTATTTAAAGTGCAAATTATGGCCTTGAAGTAAGATGCAGAAAGAGACATAAAATGTGTAAGTTAGAACTTCTGATTTTTCCTTCACTGTTCAAGCTGTCCAAAAAGGGCATCCTTTACTTGGAATCCAAAATTGTGATCTATCAGGCCATTTGTCAGGATTTCTCTCTATTCTAATAAAATCCAGATGGCATGTGACCATTAAGATACGCCAGCTCTGATGCTAGTAACTCCTGTAGCTTATGAAGTACGAACACATAAGTAATAATTGCTATTAACCACCACTTTCACCATGTTTCCCTAAAGCAGAAGATAAACAAACTTTACAAAGTATACTTGCAGTCCAACAATCTAGTTGCTAACACTTTCAAGCAAGTCACTCATAATCAGGATTCATCTACAGAATTATCTTCCAGCTGTAGCTGTGCTGCACAGAGGTAAGGAAACTTAACCTGGTTTCAAGGCTTTAAGCTTTTGGTACTACCAAAAAGCAGATGCAGAGTTACACTAGTTGGCTTTGTCTCTAAATCTTGGGATAGCCGTGCTACAGAATTACCATATTATTTTCTTGTTGAAGCAGGCAACATAAGGAAGAAATTAATTATCTATAACAATGGTTTTCAGCTTGCAATCTGAGTATCCCTCAAGGCCCCTGGATTACTGCTTAAGGGTCCTCAGAACATATGTAAGAAAAGCAAGCCTACTAGCCATCAGCATCCACATCATGACAGATTTTTTTACTTTATTTAAAAAAAAAAAAGTGGCCTGCTTATTAAAAAAATTCCAAACAAAACTCGCAACCATGTGCAAGCTCTCCACAGGAATCCAAACAATCTCCTGTTAAACCTCCATAAGAAGTTAGTTTGACTGCTCCTTCACCAAACTCAACTTTACCTTTATTGTATCATGCATCTTTTAATTTTTATCAGATGCCTTGTTTCAGAAATCATAGCAAATATCAGCTGACAGGTATTTAAATAAATTACCTTCTGGCACTCTGCTAATGGAACTCAGAAGAGGAGAAAACAGTGCTGGCGTGTTCTTGTAAATAGGTTTCTTAAAGAACAAACTAAATGCTTTGTTTTCAAGACTCCCAAGCTTAAAGATGTTATAATCACTCAACCAAGTTTTTCTTTCATTTGTAGATATTTTTTGTCTCCATAACGGTTCACACAAGTTCCTTCCACATAAATAAAGTACAGCACGCTCACTTGTTTATTTAAAAAAACCCAAACAATTAAGCCTTTGCAGAAGTTCACCATGTACTGTTTTGTATTTTTGTATCTGTTACATTTCTTTCCCTTACAATTACTCCTTTCTAAGAAAAAGGCAGCGTGGAGGTGGAGTAACTGATTGCGTAAGACCTACTTTTACATAAACATGCCTATCCCTAAGCATGTAACATGCCTGCAGTTAATAAACCCATTTTATAAAACCTGTGCTCCACCTCCTCAAATTCTCACCCATCCTTTTGACAATCAACACTTATCAACTACCAAATTTCTTGTAAAACTAAATAGTACAATGCAGAGCCCCTGAAACTGTGGGAGACAAGTATTTTTGTCTGGCTGCACTTTTGCTCTACCACTCCTACTCTTAACCCAAGTCAGCCAAGAATTTGTGGGCAGGAGGAGGGAAGAGAGCATGAGGAAGTATGTCCACTCCACTCAAGTGGAGAGGATCTAAGAGACAAAACAATGTTAGCCAGACATGTTTCACAGAACATACTTTAGCCATATCCTCCCACACAACATTAGTTTTCATTTGGCGTGCAGCATGAAACTGCTTCTCATCTTCTCTTTTGCATGATTTAATACGAAGTACTTATTGAAGAATTATTAGGGCTTCAGGGAATCATAAAAATGGACAAAATATAAGTAGTACATCAAAATGAGAACACTGTTCCTCTTTGCTCTTTAAAGCATGAAAGCACTGGGGGAGAAGGAAAATCTTAAAATGAAGAAAAAATACTGCATTGCCATAAAAGCATCAGCTTAAATATAAAATTTTATTTTAGAAGGTGTTAAAAAAAACCCAAAGTGAACCAAACAAAAAAGAGGTTTAACATCACCACTGTTAATCTGAATGGAATACCAACCCACTAGCCTCTTCAGAGATCAGACCTGATTTTTCACCTCTCCTTAAATTTGCAGAAAACATCCCTACAGCCTCATAGGTCAATGTTAATACTCACTACAAATACTCCATCCCAGTACTTTCCCAATGAGACCTTTTACTATCCATTTTCCCATCCCATCCCAGCTGACAGGAGTCCAGATTCTCCAATTCTTATTCCCATCTGCCTCCTCAGGAGATTAGTTACAATCCTATAGCACAGTCATGAAAAAACCTAGGTGCTCAAGCTCATATTTTTGTAGAGGTGTTGCCAGATCCAAACATGCGGGAATATCAATATCTGATACAGGCATTTTCAAGAGCACAGAAAGACCTTTCATCTTCACTACGAGAACAGACACATGGGTGTGTCTTATTTCCCCCTGCCCCATCACTACATACTACTACTATCTATAAAATTAGGGATACAGACTTGGTTTGATTGATTACTATGCTTGGGATTGTTTACACTAAATTGGCTTTGTTTCCTTTATGACTACATAGCAAATTGTTTTTCTAGGGTTGCTCAAGAATATTTTGTCACTAAAATATGCTAAGAGGAAAAACGAGTGCTCAAAATTAAACCAAGAACAACATGGACTTTTACAACCAAAACAGATGGAACAAATTTGGGCTATGCTAACCTCAACTGTGTTTCAAGTACAGTAAACTTTCTAGTGAGTGTCAGATTCCCTTTTAGAAAAAGATAAATGCAACAGATGGCCATCTTGGGAACAAAAATCCAACACACATACAATGATCACAAAGAGCAACACCAATTCAACAAGAAACCATCAAATTTAATGAAATTACTATTTGCTCAACTAGAGACAGCTTTGTAATTCAATAAAGTATTTTTTAAAAGCCTAATGGATGGGATTTGTTTTCTAATTCATAGTCATAATAAGAAAAGAAGGCATTTAACTGCCATTTCTCTCAAAGTAAAAACCACATATGTTGCTCTGGTGGTGAGGTCAGAGGGTTCACTGAGAGTCCATAAATATATTTTTCAAGCTAAAGAGAAAGGGCAGGCAGCACGGGTTCTGACCCCCTCAAACTAGAAGATAAAGTTACCTCCAATGTACAGGCAATTTTTTGAAATTGGAAGGGAAATGGAAATTTTCCTTCTAGTCCCAGCTTTCTTAACACTAGAAACATGCACATCTGTGATTAATAAACTGTTTCCCCCCCAAAAAAAAATAAATCAGCCATGTTAAGCTAGTTGATGACTTGAAAGACTCTGCTTCATATTAACTATTTCCATGTTGCTGTTTTTAGAGTTTCAGTATTTACTTTGAGAGCAAGGGGCTACAAAAACCTCACTACTTTACCTAGGGAATCAAACTGAGTCTGTTTGATGCCTGCTTCACAACATCTAAACCCAAAATGCTGCAAAACCAAAAATAAAGACATTTCACCACCTCTGGACTATGAAACAGGGGTGGGGCAAGGAGTGAAAAATGAAGCAAAGCAAAACTAGTAACCACAACTAGCGTGTCACACCACCACTGCAAGAGCCCACAAAACCCCTTGCACGGGGCAATTAACCACCTGACCTGTCAGATTTGATGCAGGTATGTAACAAATATTTGAGGACAAGAGCTGTTTGGTGGTTCCAAATGCAGGGCACAAGATCTACACTGATGCATTTGCAAGTTTAATACGTAAATTGAAAACAGCTAGAGTTCAGTGATCTCCCAAGACTGTACCTACCCACAAATAAACACACCCCAGTCTGAGACAAGTCAACATACTATCAGGGAAAACAAAAATAGTTTACAAGCACTTAATGACAGAAGCCCATAAAACTCTGCCCATGTATGCAGTCAGCATTTGTTATTACACGAGATGGGGAAAGCCTGAAAAGAGAGTGCAAGGTTTATTTTATTCGCGGACACACACATGCACAGTTTCTGCCAGGGAACTGCTTTTGAAGTAAGAGGCTATCAATCTGCCATGTACAAGACCATTCAGACACTTTTCAACGTGTCAGGAATTTTATTTCTCTCCTACTGGGTATCCTCTTTAGACTACCCTCACCGCGTTGTTTTTTTTTTTTTTTGTAAACCAATACTGGAATATACATCAAAAGGCATTAGATGTGTTTCAACTTTAACAAGCCACCGTAAAAGCAGTTACTATTTAAAGACAACGCAGCTTGAACTTTATCAGGCTTGCAAGTGGAGAACTTCCACCAGGCCCTTTGGGAAGCATGAGTTTCACTTATGATGTAGAGATTTTAATGAAACTAGTTTATTGAAGAAAAAGACCCCCACAAAACACAAAATGCAGAAAGCTAGTACTCAATAAATAAAAAAAAATATCCTTCAGTCACATTTGTGTTTGCAGTGGAACAAACACACCCACTCTTCATCTCCGGTCAGCAAACCTTGCCTGCCTTTTATTTCAAGTTACGCACTACGATGACATACAATTTATGGCATTTATTTATGGCATTTTCAGTGTGTGAATGAACAAAGAGATCAACTCCTTAGTATATCCTCCCTGATTAATGAATTATCTGTATTCATTTTGACTGATACAGACACTAGTCCAGAGCACTTGAATTTAAGTGTGTTAAATAATTAAGTCTTCCAAGTCATCAAAAGCTGATTGTGTTAATACCAGATAGACTGGAACTCCAAGCTTGAGGGTAGATACTCTTCAGTTTCTCTTAATGATACACTAAGCTGCCCCACATGCATGTCTGCAATGAAAAAAAAAAACAAAAACCAAACCCTCTGCCCAAGACAGACACTGTCACCTTACTAACTTCCAAAGCTCTTTCTGAAATTGAGAAAAGTCATCCAACAGACATATTTGCAATAGGAGTAGAGAAAGAAATGAAGACAATCTCTGATTGAGGGCAAAAAGAATACACTTCATTAGAATTAGAAAACTGGTGGCATATGCCTGAAGGGTTTAGTCACTTATTACTATATTTTTTTAATATCCTTTCCTGCCTTCCTACCTTATAAATGTAAAATCAAAGTTTTACATTTAAATACTTAAATAATTTCACATGCATTATAGTTTGCACACAGAGAGAGCTGTGAACGCACCAACTGCTATCTAGGAGCTAAACACCAACAAAATTTATATGTGGAAAAAAAAATCCTCCTCTTACAACTGCTAGACAGTTTTGTATTCTCACTCTTTTTTTTGTTTGTTTGTTTTTTTTTTTTTTAAAGCAGGAAGAAGGCATGACACTGTGCCAGGGAAAAAAACCCCTAACTTTCCCAGGTTAACAGAGCTAGTTTTGTTCCTGCTCCCTGGAATTCAGACCACAGGAATACAAAACCCCAAACCTAAATCTTGGATATTACTACAAGCACAAGACTTTGTGGGGCATTTTGTTCTTTCCAAGAAGCTGCTATTCTCTCTTATTTCTGGAGATAAATATATTTTGTGTCACAAGTAGGAAGTATTAAAAGTTAATCACACTGCTGAAGTTTAGTTTCACAGTTTGTGAAAACCACAAGCTTCTAAGAGATTAAATCTCAGCTTCTTTACGCAGCTTACACTTTAACAGGCAACGTCTTGATCTTAACTCCACTCTTTTTGCTCAGATTTAAAGACAGCTACATCCATGTGCTTGGCAGGACATATCTATGTCATTTAGCACTTTCTCAGTCAAGTCCTCAGTCTACATCACTGAGCCACCCTCTCATCTCTCTACAGATCAAAGCAAGTGCCCTGATCATTTTAATATTATTATCTCCCTCTGGAAGACAAGGTGTCTTTCTACTAAGCACTAACTGCACGGGGGCTTGCATGCTTTTACACAAGTTCAAATTTTCAGGCAACGTTTTCTCCTTTTTGTGCACAAATCTCCAGTGAGTTTCTTTGGGCCAACTGGGGCCATCAGTTAGTTACTTATCTCTTGAACTTCACCTGTGCCTCCTGATTTATGACATTTTACATTACCATGAAGGAGCACATAACATTATTTGCTGTGCAGAGTTATAATAGAAAAGATTTGCACTGGTAGATTTAAGTTACATACAGTTAACTCCTTCATAGGGGCTGACACATACCATGTAATTAAGAATATTAAGGTGACAACCTTCTTTAATTAAATAGTTGTGAAAGTTCTTCAGGGCAAACAGAGAAAGAAAATAAGAAAAATACTGCATGCCTGTATTAGCCACAGCACCAATGTAATTTCTGTGTTTCCCTTTAATAAATACAGCAAACTCTAAGATCAATTTATCACTGGGATGTTTCACAAAGTCTCAATTACATCACCCATTTTCAAAGTGTGGGTGTTCTGGAGCTTTAATATAGAGTCATGTATATTTTTAAAAGTCTTCTTTACATGCTATTTTTGCCAGATGCCTAGCATGAGCAATACACAGCTACTTCAGGGTGACTGAAGCAAAAGATCAGATGAAGGCATGGCCCATCCATTCCTCCCTCCAGAAGAAAGGACACAACGGGAGCAGTGAATGCCAGGAATGACTGTGCTTCAGACCCAGGGCCATTGCCTCCAGGCCAGGCTGAGCTGTAAAAGAGCTTCTCCCAACCCCATGCCTTTAGCCTACTCCCCACTACTGCTGCTGCTCGTTAGTTCAAGATCTCAGCCCAAGAAGCTGGATGAGGGCACAACACAGCTGATGAAGCAGTGTGAGCTGGCAGCCTTAGCTTCCTTCCAACTGTTCTAAGTAACAGCACCCCCCCGTCGTTGACAAAACCAAGCAGCTAGCTGGTGGGGAGGAGTGAGGTCTGAGCCAAAGAAGGAAAAGTGTGAAGGCAGAAGCTTTGGGACTGGGCCTCATAGGCAGCGCTGGCGCTTAAGACACTAGACAGAGTTTTGCTGGCTGTTGACAAGCTATTTGTCTCATGCATGCTGTGTGCAACCTACTTTTGAAGAGCCATGCTGTGTGATGTTAGCAGCAAAGATGCGGCACTGCTCTCGGTGGAGAGCTGTATGTCACACGCCATGAATGGAAACCAGCATCCACAAGATTTGTGATAAGCAGTTTCAGATTTTAACTGAGGTAACTGCCCAATCCATTTCACTCATCTGTTACTGAGCTGTAGGGTTTTATCATCTACTACTTTAATTTTTGCTGCAAACCAATTTTTCTCTAGGAAATGGATAAAAATCAACAACAGCCCTAGAAATGCAGCTCTGAAACAGTGCAGCAGCATATGTGATACACTAAGTGCATTAGTCCAGAAGAGAAAGATATGAACAGATAGGAAACAAAAACATCCAAATCAATATAGATGACAGAACAGCCAACCAAACGGAAAAATAATGCATCCAACAAGTCCTCAGCTCTACTGAAAGCAGATAAAGCCATGGGGGAAGGGAGGGAGAGAAGCAAGCCTGCAGAAATCACATTAGGAAGAATCACGATCTCAGATGTTATTTAAAGCAACATATGGCATGCTTTCCTGTGCAGGAGCTCAACAACACAGAGCATCCCAATGGAAGGAATTTATCCTACATGAATTTTTAAACACCTTCCACTACTCCAACAAAAAGGCTGCATATTAAGTAGGTTACTGCAAGCAAGTTCGAGTAAGTCTGATCTCAAAAGGAAACAGGGGACACCCAGATCTACTGGTGCACTTTTGAAACTGAGAATATATACACAGATAGGGAGGAAATTAGCTTCCACCACCCTTACATAAGTGATAAAAACAAGCTTCACAATTATGAAGACAAAAACCAATCATACATGAAATCAGCATAAAATGCTGAGCTGACATTACTTTTTTTTTTTGTCCAGAAGTATGAAAAAAATTGAGCAAGTATAGCCTCTGCCATATATTTACAAACGAGTGGCCTCTAGGAGAAGATGAAAGTAGATGTTATTTTACTCTCTCACTTCTCCAAATGCCTTAAAAAATTCCAAGACATGAGAAAACCTCCAAAAATTCTCTAGAAAAACAGAGAATACATGACAAGGGTCTAACATACTTGGAAACACAAAGGGTAGAAACTAACAATAATTGCTAAGCATATCTTCAAGAGTATTAGTAAATTTCACAAATTTAAAGAGAAAGTACATGGTGCTAATATTGAGTTACAAGAACAGATGATACAAAAAAATTAATTTATCAATTTTTGTTTAAACCCTCAAGTTATTAGACTACTTATACTAAAAAAATACTTGTTTCCTCTTCTCTTCACCTACTGCGGTTACATGTTAACCTAAATACACATACTAATCCAACAGCAATTTTAACAGTCTTTTTTTCTTTTCTTCCATCCTCTCGATTCAAAGCAGAAGAGCTCATTAGAACAACTAGTGACTGTTTGGAGCCACAGCTTTAGCAACAGCTGTACAAACATATCAATCTCAAGTTAGGAACTCTGCCATAAGCTTAATAATAATATATTGTTTAGCTTTGGCAGTATTACAATAACTTTGGTCATTTTCTCTTTCCAAATGTTATACTGCTGTAGCCCTCAAAAAATAAATTGAGAAAGTAATTAAAGGAATTGGGAGGAAAGATGGAATGGCTAAAATAGTGACAAAAACAGGTCCTCCAAAATTCCTATCTATAAAAAAAGGTGTTTACTCTTTATCCAATGAATTGATACTAGTGATAGTGACAGAAACTAACAGTACTAATATTGCTTTGTGTTGTAAAATGTTGACTTTTTCAGTGTACACATTACCTGGAGTATTAAGAGCAGAGTCAGGCCCTTGCAGACATGCCACCACTTTCAGCCTCCACACCGTGTAACTAGATGACTGTAGGTGATGACAGACAACTTCCTCCCAGCTCAATCCCACCTCAATAACTACATTATCAAGAGCAGACTTAGATGACAGTGATTGGAAACCAAACTGGTTTTAAACTTTTTGTCTTCAGATGGAAATGTAACCTGAGCAATGCAAGGAGAGCACACATGATTTTAATAAAGGTCTGTCACACTGGAAATGTAATTTTTTTTTTTTTTTAAAACAGACTCACAGTCAAGGTTGACTAGCAGATAGCAATTGAAAGTCATAATGCCAAACTTCAGCAGAGATGCCTTTTCAGGATGAAGTATTTTAAGGGATTAGGCACAAGGAAAATACTCCTCCACAAATTCACCAATCTTGAATAAAGACTTAGTTAAAAGGGGAACGATAACCCCTTGGTATAGATGTATTTTAAACCAAGCAAATGACAAATTCATGGAAGATGTGACACCTTATCTCAAAGTGCAATTCAAATACACTGAATAGTAAAAATGGAATCCATCACTGGATGCTCGTTAACTTGATTACAATCTCTTCCGGAATCACATATGCACTGCTGAATTTTCTTTGGTATGATCAAGCCCGCATCACACAAAAATAAAAAAGCTACATTTTGCCATGAAACTTTTCTGTTGTTATTTCCTTCAATTATTCCTAATAAAGGCTCAGGAGGAAGGAGATGTTGTGAACTGCCTTGTCCACCCAGTCATCTAAATCTTGATGCCTCGCTCCCATCCATCAAGTATTACCTGAGTGGCCACACGAAAATGATGTGACAGGAACATGGGAGAGCTGCCTAAAACTGTTTTGGAAGTAGGAATCAAAAGGAAACAAAAAGGGAAAGAGCAAACAAACTTATTTTGAAGGCCATAAAATAGAATGCTTATTATTTGCTTTGTTTAGACACATAGCAGGGGTGGGGAGGAATCTGCAGCAATAATAACTTCTGCACAACAATAATTGCTGCTACAATAAAACATCTTTTTAAGTTATAGACTCAACTATAAGCCTAAATTTAGGGGGAAAATAAGTTATCTGGAGGAAACAAGGTACGGAATTTAATTAGCTTCTATTCCTTTCTCTACTGAAAAAACATTTCTTCCTCTCATCCAGTCCCCAGCATTTCATTCAATGCATCTAGTTAGCTGATCTCTATGAAGATCTCTTCTTAGGGCAAACTACCCCATGTAGCTGGATGTGTTGGGTGGTTGGGTTTTTTTAACCACTGATTCAAGCAGACTGACTGGAGGTGTCCAATCCCATGTTCAAATGCAAGGAAACAAAAAAAAGCGTAAATGGTTTAATAAGCACACTTTACCACCCTCTATGAGGAAAACTAACCTTTACGGGGAAAGATTGTTAGCATTACTGATGCTGTCATTTCAAAAAAGGATAGAATATACTTATACCACCCTAAATTCCATTCTTCTATTTACCTCCACTTTAGGAGAGAATCAGCGCGAGCCTAGACGAGCAAATTTAATGGATTGTCACAGCTGCTTGTAGCCACGTTCAAAGGCAGATTATGAACACATTGCTCATTACTAGTCTCACAACGAGCACCTAGAGGAAACTTTCATTATGTAAGGTGATAGCTCATTCTTATGCTGCTGCCTTGCTGAAGTAATTCATTTAAAATAGAGCTGCAACACAGCAAGAGGGAAATTAAGTTGAACTATGAGTTGAAGCTGTTCTGTTCTGAACAGTTTAAGCCCATCCATTCAATACAGACTTTTGACCATGACAGAAAACTATATGCATCAGATGTTTAGTTACAGGTATTCTCTGAGAGATGTGACAAGGAGGTAAAGGGGCACTGGTGTGAAATCAAACTCTACCCTTCTTTTCAAACTTTTATCAATATGCCTTCTGGTGTCTGTCTCTGGGAAGCCTTCTTGGTATTGACTACTCATTTTCCCATTGTCTGTTTGAAGCTAAATTTAGAAGTTCTTCACTACTTAACATGCTGAATATGCTTCACTAGTGATACACAGGAATACTGTAATCTTAGCAAAATCCAGAAATGATTAAACACTTTTTTTCTTATTACAGAAATGGAGTTAAAAGTCCTTATTACATGAAGTTTGCATTATAAACCTTACTACATTTCCTTCAGAAGAGCATTTTCCTTTTACGTATTTCAAAATATATTTATATCTAGGAGCTTAGAAGCTGGTTTGAAAAGATGGGGCTAACAAGCCCATTTGAAATGACCCTGTTTTCATGCAGTACTTGTACAGGGTCAGAGTGGACAGCACTGCAGTGGAAGGAGCAGACTTCCAAGGATCAGAGGCAGAAGGCTGCCTGGGGCTAACTCTACACACACATCTGATCTGCTCTGCTTCTCAATCTTGTCTTATTTCACAAAGCAAGTAACCCGCCTGAGAGCTACATGAATGAAATTATGGCAGTTTCCAGTTACTGAAAAGATGTATCCAAATTATAGGAGACAAAAATGAGTAGTTCAGATGAAAATACGGATAACTGTTGATCTTATCAGCTCACTCAGAGCAAAAAGAACTTGAGCCTCAAATCTTAGGTTCACAAGTAAAGATGGCACTTATGAAAGGACATCAGTATCTCTCTTGGGTAAGTTCCTGCACCTGAAAACACTTATTCTGGGAGAGGAAGGGAAGGAGGAGTATAGCATTTTCTGCCAGATCAACTCCCTGATCTGGCTGCCAGTGTGATTGCTGGTGTTGACGCAAGAGAAAACAGCTGGATCCCATGTGCAAGCACAGGGTGAAGAAGCTGGCAATATTTGACACATAGTTCAGTTTTCACTAACCAAGAAACGGCACCTTCGGTTTACTCTCTTGCAGAATCCTCTCAGCCTAAGGATTCTACAAAGCCATGCTGCGAGAACATTGAGGAAGGACATACAGGTCAGGAAAGTGGTACCTTTGCATATGTAACTATATAGCTGATAAATGAGCTCAGTTTCAGGAGGATTTCTGTTGCATGCTCTTGGTGGAGATGGAAAAGCACACACAGCACATAGTTAACAGCTTCCATCTGTAGTCTAAAAGAATAGACTTTCAAAGTGTAGACGTGGATCTACGCCAAGAATTACACCAACCCATTAGTAATACTGGACTCTCCCACTGCATCCTCTGAGTCTGGTCCTCGGAGACCTCTTATCCTCTCTTGGACACCATTTGCTAACAATTACACTATAGTAAAAGCATCCTGTTTTATGGATGAATTATTTCTGAGGCTTGATATACCATAAAATGTTATGAAAGAGGAAAAAGAAAGCTAGTTTGATTCACATACATTATTTTAAGCAACCTATTGCACATATAATAAATGTATTTCTTCAAAGCCAAATGAGAACTCTCTCTACTTCTACAACCGCTTTTCCTCCTCCAACCCAGCCCCCAGATGGTTAATAACTTCGGGATAAATTTTGGTTTTGTAGATTTATTCCCTGGATTTCATCCAGGAGATTTGCCTTTCAAATTTCCCAAGTGAAATACAGAGTCCCATCATCCACTCAGGGACTGAAACACATACATCCTATTGTTTCTTCTAGCTCATAAGGTAACTGAAAAAAGATGTTATTATTTCCAGTATTCAGTTCCAGACTGAAACTGTTGAACACTTTCTCCAGCCAGATAACCATAAACAACTTTGATATTTATCCACACTTGTCTCAAACACAGAGCATTTTTAAGTTACAGGAATGGGTGGAATTACCATGAGAATCGGTTTCCTCCTACCATCACTGATGCTTTCTCCAACTTGTGTCAGATAAAGGCAAAAATACAATACTTATTTATTAATTTCAGTAGTTTCTTGCCAGTTCATTACTGAAAGCCCTATTCCCTTCCTCCCTAAATCTGAATGCATTTTCTTCTCTTTCAGGGTTCATGAAAAAGTGGGGAAAACTCAGATTGTTTAATTAAACAGGACTACATAATTAATTGTGCATGTACTCTAACATTTTAATGAAGAATAAACCAAACTTTTTATTCCCTTAAAAATTCTTTAAGCAAATTCGAAGCCCCAGTTAAAGTTTTCCATTAATACAATTATGCACTCAAGTACATTCTGAATATCCAGTGTAAATCCCAAATTGCCAGTTTTAAGTTTGCAGTGGCCAGAAATACTACAGATACAAGTTTTACTCTTTCTAGTTCAAGAAATGACACAGCTACAGTCATACCGGGGCATGCAAGTAAGCTTTGTTCCCCTACTATGAAAGGCCACTGAGCCTTGTTACAACATGGTCTGTACACACGGACATCTGTTTTTAAGAAACAGAAAGAGAACAATGAAGAATGTTTGTGAAATCATGTATGCTTGCCAAACAAGACTTCGTACAAGCCTTGATCTTAATTTATGGTAATAATGGAAAGCATCTCGCTGAGTGGCATGACTACACCCAGTACTTTATAAAACATGTTTTCTAAAAATTCTTTAGAAGTAACAAACAGATAGATCTGAGCCTGACTAACCACTGCAGCAACAAGAGTTCAAAAATGAAGCAAATAAGCTCCGGCAAAGAGAGGATAATGCAAAACAACAGAAAGGGGAAAAGACCCTTGCCATGCCATTAACAGACCTCCAGCTGACTGAGTAGTCACAGCTCTCGGTGAGGACTTGCTGTTAAAGTNCCTGAAAACACTTATTCTGGGAGAGGAAGGGAAGGAGGAGTATAGCATTTTCTGCCAGATCAACTCCCTGATCTGGCTGCCAGTGTGATTGCTGGTGTTGACGCAAGAGAAAACAGCTGGATCCCATGTGCAAGCACAGGGTGAATAAGCTGGCAATATTTGACACATAGTTCAGTTTTCACTAACCAAGAAACGGCACCTTCGGTTTACTCTCTTGCAGAATCCTCTCAGCCTAAGGATTCTACAAAGCCATGCTGCGAGAACATTGAGGAAGGACATACAGGTCAGGAAAGTGGTACCTTTGCATATGTAACTATATAGCTGATAAATGAGCTCAGTTTCAGGAGGATTTCTGTTGCATGCTCTTGGTGGAGATGGAAAAGCACACACAGCACATAGTTAACAGCTTCCATCTGTAGTCTAAAAGAATAGACTTTCAAAGTGTAGACGTGGATCTACGCCAAGAATTACACCAACCCATTAGTAATACTGGACTCTCCCACTGCATCCTCTGAGTCTGGTCCTCGGAGACCTCTTATCCTCTCTTGGACACCATTTGCTAACAATTACACTATAGTAAAAGCATCCTGTTTTATGGATGAATTATTTCTGAGGCTTGATATACCATAAAATGTTATGAAAGAGGAAAAAGAAAGCTAGTTTGATTCACATACATTATTTTAAGCAACCTATTGCACATATAATAAATGTATTTCTTCAAAGCCAAATGAGAACTCTCTCTACTTCTACAACCGCTTTTCCTCCTCCAACCCAGCCCCCAGATGGTTAATAACTTCGGGATAAATTTTGGTTTTGTAGATTTATTCCCTGGATTTCATCCAGGAGATTTGCCTTTCAAATTTCCCAAGTGAAATACAGAGTCCCATCATCCACTCAGGGACTGAAACACATACATCCTATTGTTTCTTCTAGCTCATAAGGTAACTGAAAAAAGATGTTATTATTTCCAGTATTCAGTTCCAGACTGAAACTGTTGAACACTTTCTCCAGCCAGATAACCATAAACAACTTTGATATTTATCCACACTTGTCTCAAACACAGAGCATTTTTAAGTTACAGGAATGGGTGGAATTACCATGAGAATCGGTTTCCTCCTACTATCACTGATGCTTTCTCCAACTTGTGTCAGATAAAGGCAAAAATACAATACTTATTTATTAATTTCAGTAGTTTCTTGCCAGTTCATTACTGAAAGCCCTATTCCCTTCCTCCCTAAATCTGAATGCATTTTCTTCTCTTTCAGGGTTCATGAAAAAGTGGGGAAAACTCAGATTGTTTAATTAAACAGGACTACATAATTAATTGTGCATGTACTCTAACATTTTAATGAAGAATAAACCAAACTTTTTATTCCCTTAAAAATTCTTTAAGCAAATTCGAAGCCCCAGTTAAAGTTTTCCATTAATACAATTATGCACTCAAGTACATTCTGAATATCCAGTGTAAATCCCAAATTGCCAGTTTTAAGTTTGCAGTGGCCAGAAATACTACAGATACAAGTTTTACTCTTTCTAGTTCAAGAAATGACACAGCTACAGTCATACCGGGGCATGCAAGTAAGCTTTGTTCCCCTACTATGAAAGGCCACTGAGCCTTGTTACAACATGGTCTGTACACACGGACATCTGTTTTTAAGAAACAGAAAGAGAACAATGAAGAATGTTTGTGAAATCATGTATGCTTGCCAAACAAGACTTCGTACAAGCCTTGATCTTAATTTATGGTAATAATGGAAAGCATCTCGCTGAGTGGCATGACTACACCCAGTACTTTATAAAACATGTTTTCTAAAAATTCTTTAGAAGTAACAAACAGATAGATCTGAGCCTNACATCCACCACTTTCTCCTCCACCTATCTCCAAGACACTCTGTACTTGTTTACTTATAAAAACTGTAATAACTGTTGTTGTAGGAAGCGATTGTGCAGCACTGGGGGCTACGGAGCAGCTTTCTGAGAACAGAGCTGCCATCAGAGATAATAATAGCCTGCTAACATTAACCCCTCTGGCTGGTACTCTGATGCCCTTTTATCTTTCGAGGAACTACTGAGAGTTACTACCATCCTACTGACATGCGACCCTATCTGCAGATGTCCCCTATAAGATTACTTTCCATTACACCCTTGATTTCATGTTTGCAATCCTTCTGCCATCCTCCCTCTCCTCTCAGTCCATCCATAACAGCACATAGCATACCAACAAATGACTAAGATTGTAACTTGCCCTTTGCTGCTTATTTTAAGTGTATACACACAGCATACAGCAACAGGTATGTAGGACTTGAACCCATCTGCAAACAACTTGCTTCTGAAAAAGAAGCATCCCAACAGCTGCATCAGCTCCAGACACTGAAGGTTAGCACTGTTTTGTCCTGCAAACATTTCAGACTGTTATGTATGAGAATCAAACTTGTTCTACAGCAACAGTCCAAATGCCAAGGAGAAATATTCCTTCCTGTTAAAATTACAAGTGAGGAGAAGACCCAGCAACACCTGAGTTTAACATGAACATCCCTACCCTAACCTATGTGCTTTCCTCCATATTACATTTCAGAATCAATGAAGTATCTACATAAATTTCACACAGACCAATTTATTTCCTAACCACCCTTCCTTTTCAAGCTCTATTCCCAAAAACATTACTTCTCAACAATAACCGAACAGAAGTAAGCAACAGAGATTAAATAATCTATGATTTTTTTGGTTTAGCAGCAACATTCTAAGAAAATTTCTGCTAAGCTGTTAGAACAAATTACTACAATTAGTAACATTTCACAGAGCAAGACTTACAATTTCTCATTTCCACAGTTCAATTAAAAAGAGAAAAAAGTAGCACATGCATTTTTCATGTTTTTTCTGAAAGAGCTTACTGTACAGCATTCCAGTAGTTTACAGGGCAGATTCATTCCATAACTGCTCCCTTTCCCATACAGGTCCTTTCTGTTATTCTCTGCATTTTTTGACTGGGGTCAGAGGGAGTGAAGAGTAGAGGCAGAGAGAGAGGAGGAGAAAAGAAAGCATCCTACCAAACTCCTATGATTTGAAAACATTCCCCAACCAACCTTCCTCCTCCCAGCCCATTATCTCTACTGCACATATTTGTACCTAAATCCAGGATCCAGTATTTACAGCCACTTGGCTGCCCGTTGCCGCAGTAGGTAGGATTTACTGAGTGAAGCGATCCCAGAGTGTCAATCTGTTTAATCCTGTTTGGCATGGTGAGGAGTCAACTGTTCCGATACCCACAGCTTACAAATAACCTACTCGCCCACACCCCAGGGATGTGTTACAGCTTCTCTCGGAGACTTCACCCAGATACCGTTACAAGCAATGCCATCAGATTGAGGAAGCCGCTGTTATCTTCTCAGTCTTGTCTAGCCCCCTGCCCTGCCGTCAGAGCAGCTCCTCTCTTTGAGGGATGCTCTCCTCTGACTCACTGAGCACAGTTCCAGTCTTTAAATTCACATGTGGGAATAGCCAGATGCAGCAGATTACACTCTACCGTAACTACTCTAATTGAAGCTCAAGCTGATCTTAAAAATATAGCAAACCAGCTATTTTCCCTCTCAGCCTTCAAAAAAAGATACACTCTAGCACCTTAGCAAGCTTTGTAGTAACACACACAAAACCAACCTTCAACATCTCTTCATTTTACAGTTAGTTTTTAATGTTTTAGCTAAAGCCACAAATAGAAAAAAGATGGGCATTTTCTGCTCAGCTAAATCATGCAGCACTTGCCCTGTAACTTCCATTTTCCTTCACAAAACCTGTACCAAGCAACAGATTCTGCCCTTATCTTCATCTTCTCTTGCGCCTTGTTTGTGAAAAATAAAAAAAGCCAAACACTAGCAAATCCACACCTTCTGATACATTCATTTAAGATCTTACCCTGGTTTAAAATGCATTTCAGATCTATTCACCTCTAATCTCATATTCTGCAAGATAAACTTCTAGTTCATCATGCTGTGTTCATGTTCAGTAAAATGAAACTGCATGAATTTTATTTTATCTGTGCATTCTTCACCTAGCATGCCATACAAGCATTTGTCCATAAATATTAATTCACGTGGTTTTTTTTCATCTAAGCACTTTACAAACCTAGAAAAGATGTTTGGTTTCTTCTCCTGAACACCTCATCATCTAATTTTAAACCACATACAGAAAGCTACAATCACTAGGATAGATACACAGCTATGAACCCAAAGCAAGGATTAAATTTGTGTAAAAACAGAAATGAAATGCTTTCATCATATTGTCATGAAAAAAGAGCCCTAAAACGAGATCAAACAAACAATACTGTAAAATAGACAAGCATGCAGTGGGAAAGAAGAAAATAAAGTAGCGAGGGAGTTGCCAATGGTAATAGCACAAATAAATGCACATAATGCAAGGATAAATAGGAATTTTCTGTGGAACTGGTAGCATACAGGGTCCCAGTGTCAAAGAAGTCTTACCATCAGCATTTAACACAAATTTGGTACACACATTTTATCCCGTTTGTGCTATTGAAGAGGTGTGCTCACTCTCCACCTGAGACTAAAGTTTTGCTTTCTTCACATTTCTAAGGAAAGCCACCCTAAACTGTTAATTAGTTTCTCCTTCATAGCCTCCTGCACTGAGACCATTAATTCTGATTCCTTAACATTTTTCTTTTGACCCAAGATGACTTTCAAATAACACTGAATTCCTAAGGGGGAGGGAAAGCAGCAGCAGAAGAAAAAACCCTCTTTCTTCAGGATAAGTGATATTTATAGATTGCCACCTATGGCGAGACTTCCACTAAGGCTAGTTTATTCTTCATGAAATTGTAGAACATCTGAAAATGATTCTGGTTTCTAGTTGAGTAAGAAAAATAATAAATTAAACAATCCTTTCCTCTGCTCTGCAACAGTTCCCACACACTTCGAGCATCCTAAAGAATATAAGCCATTCTTACTGGAGTGAAACTCTCACATCTTTAACATTTAGAAAAAGTTAGTGAAGTTATTAATATAGCTTTGATTCCATATGTAAGAAAGCTTCAGACTGAAATACAGAAAAATTTATACATAAATCTGTTTTGGGGTTGGTTTTGTTTTGCCTTTTAAGTGCATGGAGACTGACCTTGTAACACCAGTAATATATACAAGAAGACATTTTAAAGCTTCAGGAACGACATTGCTTGCAGCTTGCTATTGCA
This sequence comes from Syrrhaptes paradoxus, assembly GCA_013400615.1. Taxonomy (NCBI): domain Eukaryota; kingdom Metazoa; phylum Chordata; class Aves; order Pterocliformes; family Pteroclidae; genus Syrrhaptes; species Syrrhaptes paradoxus. The sequence goes on along the minus strand of VZTO01009613.1, from coordinate 34,535 downwards.
AAAAGTTCTGTTCCTACTCAAATACAACTTGTTTTTTAGGGTTTGCTTTGGCCCTTTCTGTTGTCAGAAGACAAATCTCACATTACTTGTCAGATCAAGGTGGTGGGGGAGAATGAACAACCATGTGAAGCACTGCATAAAGCATCTTTCAAAGGTTACATGGTTAAGAAGAAAGGATCATGGATACGCAGCTGTCTGGCGTACAGAATTGTTGCAAAAAGCAATTGCTCCACAGACAACACTGGAGTGGAGACAGCAGACTCCACATGAACATGCTGCAGAGTGACTGTGGGTATTAGGGAAGTATTTGATTGAAAAACATCTCAATGCATACACTGAAACAACAGCTACAACTTTCGTATGGCCCAAGATGGAAAGCTCAGACCAATAACTTCTCCTACTTAAGTATAAGCAAAAGGGAAAGGACTTCTACATCACAAAACCAACATTTCTTAATTTAACATGCAGGGATCATTATTTAGCATCGCTAACATCTTAGATTAAACACCCAAAGATGTATCACAATCCTCAGTTTCCATCTGAGACAGTGACCTGTATCAATATATGTAATTTTAAGCCCAAACAAACAGCCCATTAATGCCTTTCTATGGTTTACTTCAGGCTCTACTACAAAGCTCTCTTTGTCCTTCAGCTCCATCAGGTTTTCTGTATTCCAGAGCCTTATCCTGCATTAATTTTCCCTGCTTGCTAGACAGCTCTTCCTGAAGCTCCTTGCACCAGCAATTTTTTGTAGGAACTCATCCTTGGTAATAACGAGCCAGCTCAGTCATCTTAATTCGTCAGTCAAGAATACGTCTATGTAGACAGTTCTGAGGCTCATTTCTGAAAGGAAAGTACTGATGAAAGATCCCTAGCAATTTAAGACATTTCTCAGTTACTTAAACTTGTGTTAAAAGAAGTATCCAGGTGAAATTTTTGTTAATGGCTATTTCATGAAGATTTTAGAATTCCAGGCAAAAAGAGTCTTCTCTTTTCATTTTGTAAGAAAGACTATATCGCACTGATTAAACAAAGAAACAAAAAAAAAAAAAAAAAGAAAAAAAAACAGAAGAAAAAATTGTATATCCTCAGTAGACAAGGTAGCACATACTTTGCATGACATACGTAAATGAAGCATCACATGCGTGTATCTATTACTACAGTGAAGGAATGGGACCAACTTTCTGCAATTAATCTTGGGGTTCACCGATGGACAACATCAGACTGCTAAAGCCATTTTGCCAGCTCACTGCACCACAGAAGTAACAGCTCATCAGCCTCTGCCATTGACAGGTAAGAAATGAGCTTGCTACAGCTTCAGCTTGTCACTAGTACCAGCTCCTACCTGCAGCATCTGCAGCCACCGTTTGCCACTGTATTAACCTCCCCATGGAAGTGCTACCTCATCTGTGGGTATTATTAGCCTTGCACATAAGAATGGAAATATTCATCCCTGCTTTCGTTTAAGATGACAACTGGAGTTAAACTGACTGCATTTCTTATACTCCAAGACATTTGGATGGTAATAGAAATAACAACAAAACATATATTAAAGCAAGGATAAACAGCATTCCAACCTAATCTTTGTAAGGCCCCATTACACCTCGTGCCATCTTGGTGAAAAAAAGCAGAAAAAGAAAGGGAACTTAATAAAATGGAGAAATTTAATTTTAAACACCTATTTGTGTTGCTTTAGAGCCTAAAAAAGAAGCCAAAGAGACAAACATTTTTTGTTAGCATCCATCTTCTGTGAGAAAACATTTCAAAGATTACAGCATTAAAAACACAGCTTCAAAATTCAATGCTGTTCTCAAGCAAATATAAATCTGTCTTCTCTGGAACCTCCCCCCTCGTATTTCAGACATTACATTTACAAAAACATTTAATATATTTTTGAAATCAGTACTACAAATCTATTTTAAAAATTCTTGTTCATCTTAGAAGCGGAGAAGTGTATACAAGATAACTGAAATTAATAAGAGTGAATTCTTTATTCTGTTCTGCCAGCATCTAAAAGTTACTATTTTAACACAATTTTTGAAGTGATCTATGAGACAAATGCTTTCATCATTTAGAATTGCACAGTTCTTAAAATTTTGAGTCATGTTTCTGCATGTGGGAGACTTTTCCCGAACTGTGCAGGACCAAAGACCACCCAGACCTAAGAGTCAAAGTTAGACATAAATCTGTAACTATCAAAATTCTTGAACTAAATTAACATTGCAGAAACCAATAGGAATTTTACTTACAATATGCATTTCCCATTAAAAAAAAAATCAGGCAGACTTTGCATACAAATCCTATCCTTGGCAAGTGAGATTCTGCCTCACACCAGAATACTCTAACACAACCAAGAAATTGTAGAAGAGCAAAAACGCATCAATAAATAAATCTGAGGATCAGTGCTCAAAGGTGAGCTCTCGCACTATGATTAAAATTCTGAGAGGAGCCTAACTTTGCCTTTTCCTCAGTGTACAATGTGTCCACAGTTTAACTGCTTGGAGCACAGCTGCACCACTAGGGTCTGGTTTCTTCACCACCGCACACAAAGATCATCCTGTTCCCAAAAAATAGCCTCGCTGCTTCTCAGCCTCACAGATAACAGTGTCAGTCTGCAAGGAGCGGAATCATTATAACAGTGGCTCTTTCGAGTTACATTCAGCACGTTGTTTCCTGTTCTTTATTATCAGTGCTGCCAGCTGCCAAAGATGCTTTAAATTAAATCAGTCAGAAACTGTATTTTGCAATGAATTGTGTGAACACCCTTAATTTGAGATTTCCAAGAACTCTTTTGAAAACACTGGGGTGTTTTAATTCCCTTCCCCCCCAAATCAGACAAACAACCAACCACCTCTAACAAAACATGCAGGCTTATCTAATTAGCTGGCAAACCTGGGAAAACTATTTTCTGACTGAGGATAAAGTGGTATTTTCAGTTGGGCGATTAATAACCTTCCCTTCTACATCCTGGGCAAAGCATTTGTCAAGAGCAACTGATATCAAGACACTAAAGTATGAAGGCTTTAATTAAAAATATTGGGAAATGAACCATTTATCCAAGAATTCAGTCACCAAGGCCAGGATCTAAACAAGTCCTTCCTGTCTCCAGCGTTGCAGAACATGCCCTAGCTGTTGCACATGCCTGCAGGAAGAAAGAATATCAAAAAACACATGACACTGTAAACTCTCTCCCATCTTAATCATTTGGCTATTATTCGCTTGAGTTTTTAATTCTGTTCTGTGCTGTAGCCAAGAAACTGGAGCCTGTATACCACTCCCAAGAATGAAGAGTCCTTTCAAAGAAATGATGAGACATTCAGTGTCCCTGGTCTTCTGTTTATCTGGAAAAGCTTTGGGAAAATTCTGACTCCTCAACACAGTCACCACTGCAGCATGCCAAATCAGCTTGAAGGATCCCAGCCACTGTCAGCAAAACCACAACAAATGCACTTCAGATAATTCAAACAAAATCTTTTGTATGAGTGCAAGGAATGTTGTTCCACATACATTCACTACTTAGTGAAGAGTGTGAAGGGAGAAGAAATGGGCCATGCTTCGTCTCTACATTGGAGAAAACACAGAAAGTATTCCAATAGAGAAATATTTGCTGTCCTAATAAGACATATTGAAGAAACACTAATTTTTGACATGAATTTTATTATCCAAGTTACTCTTTGTCCCCTTTTTCTTAATTTGATTTTTCTGATGTAGTCTCCTCAACCGTATTTAAAACACCCTTTCTCTTCTCTTTGCACCCTAAAGAAAAAAGGAACCAGCATGAAGAAAAATCTGATCAAAACAAGGTTTAATTTTCAAAACCAGTTGTAACTGCATATACAGGAGCTGGGATTCTTTTTAACATAAATTTCTTAGCTAATTATCTTAACTGGAAACGCATGCAAAGACAAAAGGAAAGGATAAGAATATATTCATCAGAAGTGTTCGGGATACTGAATTATGTTCTTGACTTAAAATTAATCTCTTTTAAGTCACTTAAAAGGAAAATGAAAAGTTCTAGTAACCAAAATAGGTAACTAAAAATAAAAGAAATACTTCTAAGGTTGGAGACGTACTCCCTGTAAGCTGAAGTTCCATATATATGCATCCAGCAGAATTGCTTCTGCAAGCTGTGTGGGCTACCTGCTGGTTGGCAGTACTGAATGAAACACTTTTCTTATTCCCCTTCTGCTAAGTTCCAATTGTACAAAGGCATTTTTGCTAATTACAAATGGTTTTCATCAAGACCTCCCTCCTTTTGTCTCTGCTCAGTACTGCCTACCAGAAGTCACGTCCACGTAACAGACCAGGTTAAGTCGCACAGCACCGCTAGGTATGGCAGATGGAGCCCAGCCATGACCCAACAGCCTGCTGCTTCTGGAAGCAGAAGAGGCAGATGGGCACTGAAAGCACCTGTCTGGATTTCAAACATTAGCTTTTAACACAAAAAACTTATGTACTGTCACAGCTTCCTTTATTATATTAAAAGATACTTTAGTAAAATGAAGCAACCTCCACAATTTCTCTGCATTATGTCTAACAGGGGAGCAAAATCAGAAACAGGCATTCTCTCTCTCTCTGATTTCACATGCTGCATTTTTGTAAACTATAAACACAGATTTGTTACTAAATAGACTTAAGTATTTTTGGTGGCTAGCTCTATATCCTAAAATGCATGCCTCTTGCCAAAAAAAAGATGAGGTTAGTATTCTTAAGAACTTTAACTTTTCCCAAAAGGTAATACTGCTTTTCAAAAGCTCACAATCTGACAAAACAGTGCTATCTCCTTCTGCAATTTAGAATGACATTTTGCTTTATAAAAATAATAAAATGCTTCTACATGAAAGATTAAACTGTCAAAATAGATAAAATACTCAAATAAAAATAATGCCAGAAATGCAAATGCTTGTCATCACCTGAACAACTTCAATAAGAGAGTAAGGCTTTGTTATCCCACAAACACCAAAAGAAGATAGTAAAATACTACTACTATTAATATACTCCAGTTCTGAGGATTGTAATCTCAGCATAGTCTTACAAAGATGACATGAGTGAGCACTGAATCCCACAGCTTGAGCTTTCACTTAAGCAAGCAACCAGGACACAAAGAGAACACAGCACGTACCTCGGGAGTACCATCTGCTGTAGGCACCTTTTCTTGAGATGTTACTCAGAGCATGTAGCCAGAGCTCTGAGTCAGTGGTTTCCAAACTGATTCTGGTACGGCTGCATGTAGTCCTGCCACATCTTTAGGATGAAAGGATAAACACACCCAAGCCTGTTCTACTGTATCGACCAGCATTTAGAATGCCTGTATTTTCTTACCCCTGAGACAATGACAAAAGTGAGCACAACACACACTAGTACGGAACAACAAGAAAGTCAGGCTATGATAAATAAACTCTTTAAAATAGATTAGCTACTGACATAAAAAATTTTAAGATATGTGGTTAACGATTTAGTGGTTTTCACCAATCAAGCTTTTCTGTTTAATATTGCCTAAAGCATACTTTGATCCAGTCAACAAGTCTTCAGTGTTATGGGTTTTTTTGTGGTTTCTGTTTTTTGGTGTTTTGGTTTGTTGTTGGTTTTTTTTTTTTTAAACCCTTTCACTTAATACACTTTTTTGCTAGCGAGCCCTGCTTTCTTTCTCATTCTCTTTCAGGATCTTTTTCATCACTACAAATTCCCTACATTTAACATTTCTAAGAATCCTCTCCTATTATTTATAAGGGGAAGAGTGACAGCTTGAACTTAGACTTTGACAACTCCATTTACTTCCATGTCCCATAAGCTTTTCGGTAGAAAGCAAAAGATGACTATTCAGCTTTACTAGTCCCCTCCTTTCAGGTGGCTTCCCTAGCAGCTTTCCTTCCTTCAGCATATTTGCAGGTTCTTACATGCAACTAGATCTCCTTAGACACTGTGTTTAAGGAATTTCCATATCAGTGATACTTTAAAGCTTACATTAACATATGAACATAATGCCTAATAAGACTGTGATCACACCCAGCACGGTGCAACAAGAATAACTAGTGCTTTTCATGAGCAGAAATACTTTTTACATTTCCTTTTGATTTCTTACATGGAATGAATATATTTTGTGTCAAAATCTTAAGCATTTCTGAGATCCCCATAGACCCTAAGGGGAATCCAAGACTCCAGGAAACACAAGTCGATGCTGGCAATTCTAACTTTTAGCATGGGATCACAGGATAACTCAAGCTGAAAGGGGCCTCAGAAATCCATATAGTCTGACCTTCATGCCCAGAAGAATGGGTCAGTTCTGAGATCAGACCAGATTACCTGGGGCTTTGTCCAGTCTGCTCTTGAAAACCTAACATACCTTTAACTGCTTCTTTTAACAGGGACTATTTCTGCCGCACCGTAAATGGTTAACATACAGTAGGTTGGACATGGACACAGATAGTTTACAACCACAGTGAAAATGAGTACAGGATTCTGGTCATCAAGGACAACTTGATAACAAGCTTACCTAAGAAAGCCTTTACTATTATGCCTGCATGTCAGCTATATGAATGTCTTCTATTGCTATAGGGGTTAACCATTATACATCCATCCTAGAAAATGCATACTGCAAACTCCTGAAAAGTGTTACGAGTTCTTTTCCTGGGATCATGAAATATATTTATGTTGCTATTCACTTATAATAACAGCCTCTTTTATGTAGTTTGCGCTAGGAATTCCATCACTTATTTGCGTAACTTAAATTCATCATTCTCTGAAATGGAAGTTCAGTATATGTCCCAGATTGAGAAAAAAATGTCTTGCTATTTGTACTCAACTCAAAGCTAGGAGAAAACACAAGCACATCCCAAATTGGAACTACACCTCTATCAGTGAATAAGCACTCAAACTATTAGCAAAATATTGCATAATGAAGTGGTGATTTGAAACCAATGCCAACAACTTAAGACACGTCAAGGGCATCTGTTAAAAAGCTTCTGATAGAGTTGTGTTAAAAGTGATGCAACATTTCTGGTTCAGCGTGCATAGAGAATAATATTTCACTATTGGATTGCAGGAAAAGTGAAACAAAGTCAATGGCACAAGGACTTTCAGCAGTCTCCTCACAAAACAGAATTGGAAGAAGTCAGTGGAATGCTAAATGCTGCTACTATCCATTTGCAGGCAGTGATGAAGACAGTTGATGTGATGTAATGTGATGATGTCCTGAAAGTTGCACAAGAACATTGGCTGTAGCCTGCTCCTCAACAATTTTCTCCTCTCCACTAAACACGAAACACATAAATACTCCTTCCCATACCAAGTTTAAGAATATGAGCCACAGCAGCACAAGTGCCAGAAAACTAGAGAGTCAGATAAAGAACAGAAGACCTGATGGACGCTGTGAAATAGTATAGAGTTCTGTGACAAAAAGAAAGCGCATCAGGTAGAATTACCCAGATGATCCTTGGAAAAGAACAGCCACCCCAGCTGCACAAAAATGTACACCAATGGCTCCTTGTCATCTACCATGAACAAGGCAGTTACTACACAGACTGGACTCCATGTCTACAGGAGGACTTTCCTGTCCAAATATGTGTCCCTAGCCCCCTCTCCCTGTCTCTCATCACCCTGCCAAGCTACTCACTGAAATGGAAGATAAATACTTTGGACTGCTCTCAGGTGCTCTTTGAAGCACCAGTTCTGAAGATTTACTTATCTAAAGCAAAATATAGGTAAGAAGGACACCCTCAAGAAGTAATTCTCAACACTGAAACAACTTTTTCAGCAGTCTGTTGCACCTGAAGAGGGACAGTTAAGGAAAATAAACACCACTCCAGGATGTTTTTATTCAACTGTGACATATGAACAACATTTGTAGGATATGATTTTAATTCGTACTCTGTTCTGCCTCAATACCTTGGTAAGAAAAAGAAGCTGCTGTCAGAGAAAGGCTAATTGCAAGCAAAATAACAACTCTCTTGGGAAATCTAATGCCATCAGAATTGCTGGTTTATATCCATCTTCTACCTCCCAAAGATCAGCTGTGCAAATACATCTGTTCTGAAGCAGATACTTTTACACACCGATTTCCTTTCCAACTACAATATATAAGAAAAATATATTTGGCAGCTGTCTGGGACCAAAAGCACATTCAAGCCAATATTATAAAATTTCTTTTTTTTTTTTTCAGTTGTAATACTGAGCTCCCAAGCAGGTCCAAAAGCTTTCATTACCTATGTACAAAAATTACAAACACAAATTAAACACACTCTTGTGCCCACAGAGTTAGCATGGGAAATACAGACATATCTGACAGGTCTTCCTGGGCTGGGTTATGATAAAAGAACAGCACAGGAGTTAGAGGCAGGTTTATGCAAAAATCAATACTATGATGTTTCAGAGCACATATAAACTTGATTTAGAGAATTTCTCTTCCAGAAATTAGGATTATGAGATTCACTGAATCTCCTTATCTAGTTTAGGACTGCAAAACACCAAGGAAGCAAGTCATACAAATTTTACTGTTTATTCAAGGCTCAATTAGAATTTGGCTATTACCTCTAACCATCTGATATAGTCTGGCTATAAAACTCAATGCAAAGATTATGATCCAATGGAATACAGTCAAATGCTGACATAAGTTTACTTATGCTCAAACCACGATTTTAACTGCAAACTCAACTAAAACCACAAGGTAGGAAAGCCAGGATAGAGAATTCTTGTTTTACTCTATACTGTGGCTATTTTATTTGCCTGGACTAAAGCATGAGAACATATTTGAAAAACCACACACACACACAAAACCTAAATTCAAACTATCTTTGCCACTATTAGACTAGTAATGCTTTTTGGCAAAATATTTGTGATCCCACGGAAGTTTATGATTAGGCTTTCAAAACAACTTATAATTGTTAACTTGAACTTGAGCTATTAAAATGCCTGTACCTCTGTTCAAGCTCAAGTCTGCCTGATAAATAAGTTGAATCGACACTGCAGCACGGCTTTTACAATTTTTTTGCTAATTTAGAGGAACCAAGTGTAAAATCCAACTGACTGCTTTGCCTCCCATGAGCTCCTCATAAGGCTTTCTATCAGCCGGTTATCTGTATGGGCAGCCTGTTATTTGGAAATTTTATGAGAAGGTAGTTGATTCATGAAGAAACAGAATTTTTAGATTATCATTGTCTTGTACAACTACAACATATTCCCTTATATTACTTTCTGCATGTGATCAAGTCTGGCTGTATAGGAAAAGCAGTTTCCTTTCTGTATGGAGCCCTGGAAACTACAGTCCCCACCTTTTGCCACGTAGCCCCAAGGCAGCAAGGCAAAGCAAGTACCTACTCATTGTTGGGGGTTACTTTCCCCGCTGGCCTGGCCTGTAACTCATTTCCTGCAGCTGCAAACGCTGTCAGACAGTCTCACAGGCAGCACTTTGGCTGTGAGCCACAGAGCAGGGTGGGGGGGTGCCTTTTTCCTTACACATGGCCCATGCTTTGCTTGCTTGCAGTCTCAAAACCGCAAATCCCCCCCTTCTGCAGCCTCCCTCTGCTTGTAAGCAAACAATTGCTGCTCAAGTTACCCTTTTTTTTGCTCCTCTACAAAAAAGGAGTCCTTCTTCAATTCAAACTGGATTCCCATTTTACTTAGGAAATTCTGCTGCAGCAGATCTCCAGAGCTTGATGTTCCTATACAACAGTATTCAGACTCAACATGGAAACAATTTCTTAATGATAACTTTCAAAGCTTTCAATCATATGTGAGATGTTTTACCTTTACTCTTTCCCTTTCCCCTTTCATCTAAAAGCAATATTCTTAATAGAGGGTCTCCATTCTGTGGCCCCAACTATAAAATACCTCTTTTCTTCTGGGGAAGTATCTCTAGATCACCCATGCAATTTTTCCTTTTCCTAATTCCTCAATAGGAGGTCCCCATATCAATACAAGAAGAGCTCTGACACCTGCAACACCTGCCCTACCCCACTCCTTCCCATCTTGCAGGTATAGGAAAGGGCTTACTACACAGCTCGTTAAACAAATTTGTCAACCTTTGTCTTAGAAAGCCTCAGCTCCTCATTATGGTAGATTCTTTGAGAGATACTACAGTTGGGAAAAAAAAAAAAGACTGCCAAGACAACATTTTTCTGTTTACGGCACAAGTCAGGACAGTATGCCAAGAGTAAAATCAAAAGGCAGCATTCAGTATTGCAGTGGCTTGCGGTATGTCACCATGTTACTAAGACATCCCCTGCCTTTCAGATCTGAACAAACCTATACAGATATCTGGATTATAAGAATGTGTGAAACAGGCAGACATTGTACCTCCAGGTAAAGAAAAGATCTCTGTGGCCAAGCTTTGAGCCAAACAGATAGTCACATGAATTGTCAGTTAAACATGATCCCCATAACTTAACAAAGAAGACAAATAAATGTAAACCTCATGAGCAAAGGTTTGTCGTAGCCTTTGTAGCTCTCCAAACAGTAGCATCTACAGAAGGGATATGACGGGACTATCACAAATTCTTCAGACTTCAGAAGTACTCATGAAGTTGAAAAGACATTGAAATTCAGCTTGTGATCTAAACAGGCAAGATATTCACAAACAATTTTAAATATCTGCCAATTTTTCTGGGCTTACAAGTTCAAATTTGTTATACTGAATCCTGTCCCCTGCCCTTTACCTAGAGCTCTGTGGCTGTGTAAATGCCCTGGAAAAAAAAGGCAAGAGAATTGCACGTATAAAAAGGATGGACCGCAGCATGAAAAGAAAGCCTTGTTAAAAGAAAGAAGCACCAAATAAAACAACAGGAACATTCTTTCTCCACCGTGCCCAATAACATGTGGGGAATTATTGCAAAAAAAAAAATAATTGCCTTATGTATTACTTGTGAAAAACATGTTCTTCCAAAGCTAGTAATTTATTTTCTGTAGAGTGCACCAACTGTTATTCAACCTCTTCACTACCCACTTCTTTGTCTTTTTTCCCCATTATAAAAGGGATTTAGATTTTTAAAAAATGTACTTATCTGCAAGCTGCACATCAAATTGACAAAATGACCCAAATAACGTACAAAAATAGATCTGATATCCAGCAGAGCAAGTAAGAGGTCTGGAACCTGCAATCAACCCTCCACCTAATGTCTATCCACCTAATGAATGTCTTCTACGTAATGCTTTCCCCATATTCTTAACAAAATGTTTCTTAACTACTATACAATTTTAAAGATTGAAGATATTGTAAATTACTTTTTTTTTTTAACCAACCATACTGATCAGGTATTTAAAGTAACATACATTCTAAGAGGACAAATAACACCTACACTTGTAGGCAAGTGATGAGGGTAATTTTTGCGGCTGTCTAACATGAGAATAAAACAACTTTACTTTTCATGGCTGACAGATATGTGGACCAACAAAGAATCACCCAAGATCAGCCGTCAGAACTAGGCTTCACTGAACATACTTTTTGCTTTAATAATCTTTCATGTTACCCTACTTTGGATAATCCTTTCAGATTATTTAAAGCATTAAATACCACACAACATTTCTGTCCTCAGTGATGAAATGTGGTTTTACACACAGCTGTAAATTAGAATTGCCATTTCAAAACTTTAAAGCTCACTTCACCTCTGATATGCTACGGCTTTCCAACTTGTTTAGGTGGCAAACAGTATTGATAACTGCTGTTGAAAAGATGAAAATTGTAGGGTCCATAGATACTGAAAGGGGTGCAAAACTCTTCACTTCAACAAGCCATTTGTACAGGCTGAACACAACATCCAAGCAGCTAACCCTACCACTTCTGATGGTCATCAGCTCCCTTTTTCCTTTGGAGTTACATAAAACCTCTCTCTCCCTGAGCCGCTCGCAACAGCTTGCTATGCCAGACACACACAAATTCCAGACTCATGTCTACTGCACATGGCTTAGCCCATGTATTCTACAGAATAACTCAGACCTGACTGCTCACACTGCGAGCCTGACACACCACATGTATTTTCAGACCTAAAGCCTCCAGCGAGCAATATCCTAATTTGTTGAACCATTCAAAAAACTCTGAAAGTTTTACTGAATTATGGTCCAAAAAAATAAAAAATAAAAATCTGTATTAAAATGACCGAAGTTGCAGAATCAAACGCTAGAAATCTAGGAAATACAACATTTATGAGTTGTCCACCCAAGTATGTGGACTGCCTTAAATTACGTAAGTCATTCGCTTGTTCTTTGCTGAATTCATACCTCAATCAATGCCCACAATGAACAATACTGAGAGCATAATCTGATTGTTTTTCCATTCTTCTGATTAGCATATTCCCTAATGCCTTATTTAAAGATCTTTAATCAAATGCAGCACTTGAGAATGAATAATTGCTTTGTGGGATTGTCTGAGGTACTTTTCACTATAGGGGGAAAAACAAAATCAAAGCACTCCACTAATTTTGCTTGATTTTTGTAATCCCTCTGGGAGATGAATACTATCAACCTCTTTCAAGCGATAGAAATTTGAGGTAAGAGACCAAAGTCAAATATATCCAGTGGTTTCAAGTACCCAGTATAAAGCTGTTTGGTTTTTTGCCTTTTTTCTCCTCCTTAGATTACTTAACATTATATAATAGTTTGCATGTTCAAGACAGTTCACACTGACTTCAGTCGCAGTCACATGCATGGGAAACTTTATAAATCAAACATCCAGCTCCTAAAGCCTGACACCTAGTAATGTGGGAATAAACAATTAGCAGCTGCTTCTTATCAGCTGGAGCTGATGGCATGCCATAACATCCCACAGGAAGGCTGTGACAGAAGCAGGGACAGAAGTCACTTCTGAGGCTGCATTCAACCCTGCAAATCATGCTCATTCTAGCAATGGCCTTCTATTCTTAAGTCTCCATTAATTAAGCAATTGATTAATGCTCTTTATTTCAAAGCAACACATCAAATAGAAACTTAAGTAACTTTACAATGCTCCTCAAACACATACTAAAGAAAAAAAACATTACACATTACGTCCACTGGTTTGTTTAATAAAAGTAACATCTCAAAGACAAAAAGCCAGCTCCGTTTCTCCCTCAGGAGACTGACAGGCTCAATGTTTTCACATAACATACATTGTCCAGTACAGTCAGCCTCTCCTAATAAAATTCTCTGCAAAGGTGAAGTACCCTAGCTCCAAAGGAAATTGGATCTATCAATTCTGTGAGTGTTGTTAAAAAAAAAAAATCCTGTTAACATTTTCATGACTTTATTTCCTAGTCAAAGGAAGAAATGTTTCAGTGATACATAACTACATTTTCCAATTTTATCATCAGAACAACTGCAAACTTTCTCTATCCAAACTGTTATAGGGCACAAGAGAATGAAAAAATATTCCAACAATACAGCTCAATCCTTCAGACTTCCCCTCCCAATCACCCTGCATTCAGGAAGCTCCTGCTGTGCATGCTCCTAATGTAAGAAATAAACTCTCCCCTCTTTTAGCCAAGCACATTTTTACAGTGTCTGAAAAAACTGGGAAAAATTGTAATGTGATAGCTGGGATGGACTGAAAAATTGAAAAATTTGTGGTTATATTTATGAAAAAACTCTCCAAAACCAGAATTTTGTGTTTTGGAAAACAAATTTTCCTCAACACTACTTTCCTGATAATCTTGTTACTTGCAATAACAAACTTTTAAAAATGCATCTTTTTCCCCAGCATGTGATGAAACACCTTCTGACAAGCCTTTTCTGGTTTGTTGTTTGGTTTTTTTTTAAACAAACATTTGTTCTTTTCACAGGCTGCAAACTCAAGCAGTTTCAAATGAAACAAGCAAGCATTCTCTCTCATAACGAACTACTCTGTGAGTGTGGGGAGTTTATGGAGCCAAAGGACTACAGCACACCAAAGCCTTAGAAACTTTAAAAAAATTATCAGTTTTTTGTTGCACCCTTCAGGGGCACATTCTTTCATGCATCTGAAAAAACAAAGTAACATTTCAAAGCTGCTCTGAGAAAAAAGGATGAATGTGCCACTGCTACTCTGGAAAACTCAGTTAAGTAAAATACAGAAGTCCAAACAGCCAATTCCTATGCCACAGCACAGAAACACGTGTATTTACCTTTTCCATCGTTGAGTCTGATGATGTCATGACTTCTTACTGCAGGGTTTCTCAGGAGCATTGATACAGCATGCTGGAGATTTTCTTCCCTCCCCCCTTTCAGCACATGACAGGCATAGGTTTTCCTGTCACCCCAGCTTGAGCTAATATGATATATAACTCTGTTCACCAAAACGTAATTTGCTTAAAGCTCTTCCTGGTCTTCAGCCACATTTTCATTTAACACTGAGAATTGCTGACTGCTTATTTCAGAATAGACAGTACGGCTGCAGGTTGCTAAAAGCATTGTTTTATCTAACTATAAACTAGAAACGAAAACATTGCAAGAACATTTAAGTGCCTCTTTGCACAGTACTCCCCATTACCCAAAACTCGTGCTGCTGACGACGAGACTTTGTTTACATCATTTCTTACCTTTATGGTTAAAAATCCCCTCCATCTCCATACTACTGCGAGAGTGGGCAATGCAGAGGGACCCACAGGGGACCAGGCCTTCTGCTGCTGGGGACCGATCTGTGGTTCGAACCAGACACCAGTCGGGCTTGTCATGGGGCCTCTCCAGGACCTCCACCGTCTGCCCACGGCGGATTGTCAGCTCATTACTGTTGCAGGCGGTGAAATCATGGATTACTACCGTCAGCTCGCACCCACCAGACAACTGTGAGGGGAAAAACAAGAAGGAGAAGCCAGATGAATGCTCGTTATCAAACCATCCGTCACGCACTGTTACCTATTTAGGATTCCTGGCAGGATTTGTATTTTGGATGAGATAGCAAGCTTCTGGGACTTTCCACATCAAGAAGAAATAATTTCAAAATCAGGCAGTTCTAGCGTTTTAGAACAGATTTTTAACTCTACTCATCTCTGATTATGTTCAAAGCACACCGGTTGTGACAGTCCTGGGTGGAGGATTTAAGCAGTTTTTCTTGCTAGACTGCTCCTTACCCTGAAAGCTGAAGTAGCAGTCGCTTCAGAATATATTTTATGGGTTACAATTGGCAGGAAAAAGCCAGATACTAACACATACAGTCACTCGTGAGCTTTGTTATCTTGCAAATTCCAGGCAGAAAGAAAGACTTTTTTCAAATGAGCTTAATGCCTTGTTCTTACCCCACTCGCAGTTTATTCTCTACATACGCAGGTCACAAAATCATCGAGGATACACCATACTTAATTATAAAATTCAGCATAAGGTTCTTCACATAAATTTCCCAAATACTTAACTTTTTGATGCAAAATCCACATGGGCTTCAACTATCATATTTTTGCTGATTCCCCAAATAAAAACACAAAAAGTTGAACAAAAAGCATGCAGGCTCAGGGTTGTCCTCCCCACCTCTTCAAAACGCTTCATTAGAATTACTTTGACTAAGCTTAAGTTCCCTCTCTTTGACTTTCATCTGCTTTGATGTAAAATGAAAATTATTATCAGAACTTTGCAAAGTTCTCAACATTGCTCAGAGCCAGAGCACGCATCCAACTTCAGCAAACAGCCTGGGAATTCCTTCTCCTTCCATACGGCCATGGTGTTCCAGGCTCCTTCTGCTTTTTGCATGTGAATATTTCTACAGCCCAGGCTGCTTCAGTGCAACATTCATTTCGGATCTCAGCTGGTAGGCAACTTCTGTGAATTCAGTAATTTTGGACCAAGACAGTAAACTCCTTCAACTCAGCAAGATAATCCTGCAATGCTCTCCGCTGACAAAGCAGGACAAATACCCTGTGAGAGTTCCAACTGCAGCAAATATAGAAGCATGTGCTACACCGATGTACTACACAGTTCCAGCCACATTATTTCTGACTACTACGTTTAGGCTCTTACATGGCTGCCAGCTACATCCCAGGGGCTTTAGGAAAAGGAGATTAGAGACTGTGTTGTTATTTATTTATTTGTTCTCATTACAAGCCTGGAACTGAAGCACCAGATAGAAACTTTTCCAGGATAACATTGTTTGTTATCAAGGAAGAATTTTAGAGCAAATGACAGAACCAGCAAAACCCCAGTAAGACTCAAAGGCTATTTTCAACCTTCTCTTCCTCAAGTCTGCAACAAACGACAGGACATAACTCCTAGAAGATGGTCTGCAGTAACTCCAGAGCTTTCCCATGGTCTCTTTCTGATAATCTCAGCAGCCACCCTTGCTTGTGTGTGCATACAAAGAAGACAAGTTTTCCTGGGGGGATGCAAGGGCCAAGAAGGGCAGAAAAGCCTCATACATCTAGTGTTTAAGGAAGATAAATCAGGTTGCATCCATTTAGATCCAGGCTAAAAATTCATCACACTGCTTCTACTACCTATCTCTCCAGACAGCCCCAATATCCAAATTCCAGGCAGCGGGTACATCTTTAAAGGAACAGTTCCCTGTTCCCTTACACTCCTTCTCCATATTAGATTAGCTTTCAGTCCATGCAAAATTATGCCAAAGGGGAAAAAGTAAAGAGCTTTCCCTTGTCTTCTGGTATTGATTTATGCTACAGCCTTCTTCAGACAAACTCAAAAACAATTGAAACCATCTGTATGCCTGACAGGGACTAACAAAAAGCTGATGAAGTATGACTTCAAAAGGTGTCCAGTTCAGACCAAAGTTTTCTCAGGAGAGTCCATATCCATCCCCCATCAGTGCAAACACCAAGACAGTAACAAATTGACACTTTCCAGAAACTGCATCTAGTCTCTGTATTTTCTCCTAGATACCTACAGGAACATAGCTTTGGTGTTCTGCTTGCTTTCCTGGCCCTTCACTTCTTAGAAATAGAGGTTAAAATATACTTTGTGACCAGTGCAATGGACATATGTTTTTTACTTTAATATAGGTTTTATTTCTTAAAAAAAAAAAAAAAAAAGGAAGATCTTGGATTCTATGTTGTTTTTTTTTATAGCTAAAGGAAAAAGCAAAGGCTGTCAGTGGCTATGTCAGAAACTATTGAAGTCCTTCAGACTGTGTAGGAATCAGATATTCCAGCTGATCCGTATTCTACTGAAATTCAATATTCAATCACACTTCAGTACAATGTGTAGAACACTTCCCTCCTGCTGTTGTTAGTTCTACACCGTCCTCAAACTAATGCTGTTAGATGCAACTTAGTGCAGGACTTCTTCACTGCTGCCTAACACGCTGAAAACAACGATGTTCTCTACACAGCACACATCTGTGTCATCATGGAGAACTGATCAAAAAGCATTTACCAATTTTCCCCTCCTTTGGGATAACAACCCTTTTCCCGGCAACAGCTATGGTTCGGAAATGCTGCCTTCCTCTTTGCTTCATTGCTCGTTTTCTCTCTGTAACGCACTTTCTGAAAGCAGTTTAATCTTTTGCACTGATTAAATGCTGTTGGACAGCAAGGACTGTCTGTGTTTAAGCACATTGCTCAACAGCTGTTGCTGGACAGCTTTGGCCAGGCTCTCTAGGCTAGCTGGAGGGAGGAGTAAGAGGCGCAGCAGAACCAGGAGACTGACTTGCACTGAATGGAAAAGAGTTACAAACCATCTAAATTTAAATTCAGGCTGAACAACGGCTCTATGTACTTTATCCATCCTTCTCAAGAAACCCTTTATGTAAACTGAATTAATCACACGTGATAAAAATAAATGAGGCTATGTCTGAAACATGGAAACTGGAGAGACAGAGACGAGATGAGAAACAAAAGCCAGACAGAAATAGAACTGCAGATTAAAAGAGGCGCAAGGTTTAATTAAACAGCTTATCATGGGACATAGTGTCTTGCTGTTGCTGAAATGAATGTTAACCATCTATGTTCATCTCTCCAGGGCCTTTTAATCACTGTCGCTTGTAGAGAGAAAAAAAAAACAAACCTGTAGCACACACTCAACTGGCTGAATACACTCTTAGCATAGGTTTGGTGAAGTCAGAGACACCGCACAGAGTTCATCTGCCAACAGTATCTGGCATGATCACCACTGACAAGAGTTGTGCCACATACAGCGACCTTTACATTATATAACCTCCATTCAGGACTGCAAATTAAATTGAGTGTCCCATGGTAATTTTACATTGAGGAGAAGGGAAAGGAAAGAGCAGCTAGTGAAATTTCTCAATTATTCAAGTATGAAAATCTTTAATCTCCTTTTAAAATGAAAACAAGTGCACTGTGGAAGGTAAGAAATGGATGACACACGGAAGTTCTGTCTCAAATAAAGACTATCTTGCTTTGACCAGGTAGCTGCCCAGACTTGGTTTCTGACTCTGAAAAGAGGTGTATATTCAGAGCCGTGTCTGGTTTTTTACTAGCATTTTTTTCTAATGATGGGATCCTTTTCTCTGTAGTCTCAGCTGCAGAACTAAATACCTGGTTGTCTCCTGCTGCTTCAATCCTTTTTCTGTTTGCAAAGTACTATACACAAAAGCTTAAAGAAGCACCAGAATGAAACCCAACTTCACATAGACAGCAGTACAAAGTGTTACCATCTGGGTACAAAAGAGAATTTGCTAAAAAATAAAGTACTGCTCCACTGACCACCCATAGCAGCTAGCATGATTCCTGCTACTAGGATAACATGCTATGACAGCTCCTTTAAAAGCCTCTCATCTTCTCAGCTACCAAAACAGTAGTTTGGATTATTTCACATTTCTACCAGCTCACTTAATACAAGCATGAAAAGACCTATCAGATCTACATTGTTTCCTTCAACATCCCCATTTAATTTTCTATGCATCCCATCGAGTTCAAAAGACAACGTTAAAACGGGATCAAGCTCTGAGGCTAGGAACTGTTGAAAGGTGGAATGAATGGGCCAAGTGTCATCTTTTTTATTTGTTAGCCACCTAAAATGCTGGCTACACAGCTACAGAAGTCCAACGGAAGGAATGCTGCGAAAGGTGAAGGACAAAATATTTATTGAGATGGGTACAATAAGAGCACTCATTCAGAAAACTGAGATGCTTTGATGGAGTAGAAATCTCTCTCAAAAAAAAATTATATTTCACTCTGGACTCCACAATAGCTTCCAATATTTCAGGATGGGTCAGTGCTATGGATGTATATAGCCTGTCTAGCAATATGAAGATACACCCCATGATATTAAAAACATGCTGGAAAGGGATCGTAAGTTACCTCGTCTACTTCCTTCTCTTCCTCTAGAGCATGATCAGCTACATCTATATGAATCATGACTACCATTTATCCAAACTGTTCTCAAAGATCTCCAGTTATGGAGATTCTCCAGCCTTCACAACTACTCTGCTCTAGGGCTTCATATTATCATACCCATTAAAAAAAAAAATCTTGTTGCAATGTTTTATTAAAGATATGTCCTTTGATCTCATGCCATCCACTGAAAATATGGATAAAAGACTGGTCTGTAACTCTGTGGAGTACTTTGGTGTTTGTTTTGTTTGTTTGTTTGTTTTTTAGCACACTTGAAGACCTGAAGTTCTTCCTTCTGCCTTTTTTTTCCTTCGGGCTCATTAGTCCCAACTCTTTATTTTGTCTTCTAAGTTATGTTTGGAACAAGTCTGATCAGTCCTTTTTTTTCTTCCTTCTTTCCTCTGGAACTCTTCCAATGGCCCACTAATTTGCTAAAATTCTGTACTCAAAACTGGATGCAGCATCTAATAGAAGCCTTACGAGTGCTGAGTAAAGAATGAGGGCTCTGTGTCCTGCAGCTTAGCATCCTATTTCTACAAGCTAATGTAGTGCTGCTTCCCCTCCTCACTTCATAATTGCATCACACTGTTAAAATAAAAACAGCTTGTGAGCCTCTATAGCTTCTAGATCATCTTCTCAAAATACTGTTCAATACTCTCACTGTTTTCATTAGTAGTTAACTATTTCCACCTACTCACATTATCTGAAACATGGTCCTAATAAATTGCATGGCATTTTGCCAATTAATTTCTCCCATTTGCCAAGATGATTCTGAATTCTAATTCCACTTTCCAATATAGTTTTTGGATGACATGAAACTGGGAAGGATGTCAGCTTTATAAACATGCCATCTATTGCATCATTCCAGTCACTACTGAAAAGTAACATGCAACAGCAGAACCAACCATCAGAAGTCACAATTCTATCCCAAAAGGCCAGGGTGGAGCAGAAAAAAGCTAATGATTAAGTTATTCTCTGTTGTTAAGGCATTTCCAATTATGTCAGAAAACAGGATGCAAGGAAAGAAGCTAATCTGGACAATACTCGAATACATACTAGCAAGGCTAAGGATTTTTAGCTGTTTCAAAGTATATCTCTGAGAAAGTCACAAAGCGTACTGAGTTGCGGATACAGAAATTCATTCTTGATATTCTCCCAGTATAACAGCTTAGCACTTCTAACCAAAACCTTGATTTTAAAAGAATCAGTCTGAACATGTAGCTGGAAAAAATAAAAGAATGGTTTTACTTGGTTGTTGATTAGTATGATGTTTGCTATTTGTTGTCTTTTCTTAAACACAATACTGGATACACATGAACAGAAAAGCGTTCAGCAACAGCACAATAAGTGATACGGTGCTAAATATTTTTAACACTTGATTAACACTATTTTAAACTAGTTGGTGTTTTCACAATGTTTATCAATTTGCAATCCCAGCTCAGTTTGGGACATGCTTCAAATTTGACCAAGGAGTTCCACTGCTCCATCTGGCTAACCACATCAACAGCTACTAAAATCCCTTAAAATGTTTCACTCCATCTCTATAAGACATTCATACATACTTCAAGCTTCTAGGCTGAGAAAACAGAATCAATTTTAAACCCCAAACGGACTGCAGCTAACGAGTTTTCAACATACACAATGAGAGATTATTTCAGACTCCGCCAGAGTGTTAAGATATCCTACAGATTTCACTGGCTGCCTGCCTGTTACTGTTCCTTAATAATTTTTATTTTGTATTTTTAAACAGATTAAAAATGTTCTCTTCTTAATATATTTAACAAATAAGAACATATAGTACAAGCATTAAAAAAGCTATTTGGCTAATTCACACACTTTAAAAAAGTACACAAACAACAAATTTCTTCCTCAGACATACAATACATAGCACAAGTAACGCCCAGGGAGTCCTCTGTTTTCAGTTTGGTTTTCTTATCAAATAAAAGTCTAACAAAAAATTTATACATTAATGTGAGAACTCAAAACTACTTTAAAAACAACACTATGCTCACTAACCAACTTTAAAACTTAATTTGTCAGGAAAATATTTAAAAGCATTCTCCACTCCTCCTCCTTTTAATTTAGCACTCCTGTTGAACAGGTTGTTGGTAAGGCTCCTCCTCTTGCCAGATTAGAAAATAATCCTGAGGGTATTTCACTGGGCCAACTTTCCTAGCAATTCTCAGATTATGCATGAAATATTACAGGAAGGGCAACAGGAGACAATCCATGCTATTCCTCAGTAAACAGTACCTCACAAACAACTATGCATGGTAGGGATGGACGGCATCGCCTCCATTTGAACTGAACTACAATCCAGCCAGGCTGTGTGCACACAGCTTGATTTCTCAGCCAACAATCAGGGAAACTGAGCATGACTTGCTTTTGAATGGGATAAGATTACCCAAACTCTTAAGAAACATAAAAAAATGAACTAAGCTGTTTGCTAGTATACACAACACAGTTTTTGCAAATCACTAAATACCTAAGTGAGAATGCAAAGAATAGCAAAACAAGAATCATAGTAAGACTCTTTTTTTGCTCCAACCAACCATTTTCCCCAACAGATATCCTCAGAAGAAACCACCACCAAAACTACACACCAACTTCAGTACAAACACACAAGGTCAAAACACAAGCTATTTTTGACAAATAAAAGAGCAACTCTAAGCCCCTTATACATCCCTTCCATCTTCCTCTTCTTTACATGGAAAAATTAAAACCATAGAGTTTAAGTGACATGCAAAAATACAGAAAAATAACTCTTTTAGATAATGACGGGAATTGTCAAAATATTACTTTGAGAATCTAATGACTTAGCTGCCCTGTAATATCCTGGTTATTATCAGAACAATTTTACCCAATGATGTAATAGGCCAGAAATCCCTAACAACATTTTCAAGTAATCTGCTATGAACTTCTATGTTTTATCTTGTTCTTCTCTTTGACAAAATTCTATTATCCACCTCTACCTCCCTCCGAGATCCTAACACTCCTCACTTGCCAGAAAACTTCTTTCAATTCCAAAGAACAGACGCACGTTTCACGTAAGAATTTTTACTCTTTTGATGCCCATCTTTCTTCCATCCCTGAGAAGCTCTGGCTGAGTTAGCCTTATGGGATAAACCAGCCAGAATCTACAGGCAGAGATGGAGGAAAGGAAACAATAGCACTAGTATCATATGACAGTGTTGTGGTTTACTCCTCTTTAATATGGTGATTTCCATCAGCTTTCATGCAGAAAATGAACACACTTTTACTCTCTAACCCATGAACATTAGATAGCATTTCTCCTTCACAAAAGTAACTGTAGCAACCACCAGCCTCAAGCTAATACAAAAAGCAGATAGTACGATTTCAGAAAGGCTGAAACCAACATCAAGAAAAATTCTGTGCACTGAGTATCAAATTTTATGGAAAATAAAACATTCTTTCTAAACTGTGTCAGAGCTTTGAACAATCTGCAAAAGAGAGGGGACTAATATGGTTTCAGTTTGGAACAAACTTAATTCTTTCATGAGCTATTACTTTTAAACAATCACCCCTACTCCCCCAAGGTATCAAGATATTTTCTCTACTGCATACAGCTCTTTTTTCAGAGATTTAATATTTCCACGCCTCCTTTCTGAAGGTGCTAAGGACTAATCTTGGACACTAACTCATGCTAAAGGATGAATAATTTGCTCTCACAACAGAGTAACACCTGGGAAACTTACCTTATCGCTGTCTAGTGTGTTCTGTGAGGTTCGTGAGGCGATTGAAATAGTATCAGGTTGGCTGCTACCATCTCCCTGACTGTCCAGGTCCTCGCCGTCTCTGCAAATAATTCAGTGTTCATTACAATATTAGCACGGTGTTTGTAACATGTTAGTTCCCTGCCTGCACTCAGTGTGGCAATGGACACCAGCCAGAAAAACTAACTGATACAAAAATAAAATATTCAGCACTTAGTACTTTGTTCTCTGCTTTCAGAGGACAGGTTCATTTGCTTAAGGTCTACATCATATAGAATTAAGGCAATAACCAACTAGCCAGAACTATGGCAAGAAACCTGTACAGCCACTTAGCCAAAGCTAGGAAGCAGACTACTCAAGTCACACATTTTAAGCTCCATGAAAGGAAACCAAGGACCTGAATAACACATACAGAATGGCAAAAATCTAAAAATGTACAGCTATCCTGAACTGCAATTCCAAATCCCTTCTCTAATGGCTGAATCAGGGACTGTTCAGAGCAGAAATCTCACCATATTCAGCATTGCAGGAAACTGGAAATCAACTGTAAGATAAAGCTGGCTACAATGACTCTTGGTTTTGTCCAATTCACTGAAAGTAATTAGAAATTCAACACTAGAGAGGAAACAGTGCTGCTGTGTACTTAAGAGATCTCTGATTATTTTAAATACTTCTTACCTTCTTCCTTTCTGTTTTGTTGTTGGTGCGGTTTTGGGGATGTGGATTGGCTCTTTCAATGCTCCTTTCAGATGAATGGTCCTTTCTTGTATCACTTCCCGGATGTGTTTGATCCAATCCTGTTTATTCTCTATACTGGATGCCTTTGATACGCAAAAGAAACAAAACCCCAATAATGGACTATTATAGCTGAGAAGATCCACAAATACAGTCAGCAAACAGACATAAAGAGGAAGGCATAAAAAATGACTTTGTGAATAATTTTTGAAAGCTTGAACAGAGAAAAGGAAATCTAAGCTAGATACCTTGACAGAATTAAATCTGGCCAGGGATGTTAGGGGGAAAAATAAAATCTTCTGTAGTTACGTCGGCAATAAAAGGAAGGCTAGGAAAAATGTGGGCCCTGTCTGGAAGGAAATGGGAGACCTGATTACCCAGGAAATGAAGATCGCTGAGGTACTCAATGACTTTTTTGCCTCAGTCTTCACCAGCAACTGCTCAAGCCACATCACGCAAGTCGTAGAAGGTAAAGGCAGGTACTGGGAGAATGAAGTACCACCCCCTGTAGAAGATCAGGTTCACGACCACCTAAGGAACCTGAAGGTGCAGAAGTCCATAGGACCTGATGAGATGCATCCGCGAGTCCTGATGGAAGTGGCAGATGAAGTTGCTAAGCCACTATTCATCATATTTGAGCAGTCATGGCAGTCTGTGAAGTTCCCACTAACTGGAAAAGGGGAAACATAACCCCCATTTTTAAAAAGGGAAAAAAAGATCCAGGGAATTACAGGCTGGTCAGTTTTATCTCTGTGCCTGGCAAGGTCATGGAGCAGATCCTCCTGGAAACTATGTTAAGACACATGGAAAACAAGGAGGTGATTGGTGACAGCCAACATGGCTTCACCAAGGGCAAATCATGCCTGACAAATGTGGTGGCCTTCTATGATGGGGCTACAATGTCATTGGATACGGGAAGAGCAACCAACGTCACGGGAAGAGCAACCAACGTCATTTACCTGGACTTGTGTAAAGCCTTTGACACTGTCCA
This sequence comes from Syrrhaptes paradoxus, assembly GCA_013400615.1. Taxonomy (NCBI): domain Eukaryota; kingdom Metazoa; phylum Chordata; class Aves; order Pterocliformes; family Pteroclidae; genus Syrrhaptes; species Syrrhaptes paradoxus. Next base: position 9,903 of record VZTO01009613.1, on the reverse strand, counting down.
GCACAACAACCTTGTCTCTAAACTGGAGAGACATGTATTTGATGGATGGACCACTCAGTGGAGAAGGAATTGACTGGATGGTCACACTCAAAGAGTTGTGGTCTACAGCTCGATGTCCAAATGAAGACTGGTGATGAGAGGCATTCTGCAGAGGTTGGTATTGGGACCAGTGTTGTTTAACATCTTTGTTGGTGACATGGACAGTGGGATCGAGTGCACCCTCAGCAAGTTTGCTGACAACACCAAGCTGTGTGGTGTGGCCAACACACTGGAGGGAAGGGATGCCATCCAGAGGGACCTGGACAGGCTTGAGAGGGGTTCCCATGCAAACCACATGAAGTTCGACATGGTCAAGTGCAAGGGCCTGCACCTGGGTCAGGGAAACCCCAAGCACAAAAACAGGATGGGAGAATGGATTAAGAGCAGCTCTGAAGAGAGGGACTTCAGGGTGTTGGTTGATGAGAAGCTCAGCATGACCCAGCAATGTATGCTCATGGCCCAGAAGGCCAACTGTATCCTGGGCTGCACCAAAAGAAGTGTGACCATCAGGTCAAGGGAGGTGATTCTCCCCATCTACTCTGCTCTCGTGAGATCCCACCTGGAGTACTGCAGCCAGCTCTGGGGCCCCAGCATATGAAGGACATTGAACTGTTGAAGCAAGTCCAGAGAAGGGCCATGAAGATGGTAAGGGCTGAAGCACCTCCCGTATGAGGAAAAGCTGAGAGAGTTGGCGATTGTTTAGCCTAGAGAAGAGAAGGCTCCAGGGAGACCTTCTAGAAGCATCCCAGTACCCAAAGGAGGCCTACAAGAATGCTGAAGAGGGACTATTTACAAGGGCATGCAGTAGTAAGACAAGGGGTAATGGCTTTAAGTTGAAAGAGGGTAGATTTAGATTAACTATTAGGAATAAATTGTTTACTGTGAGAGTGGTGAGACGCTGGAACAGGTTGCCCAGGGAAGCTGCGGATGCTCCATCTCTAGAAGTGTTCAAAGCCAGGCTGGATGAGGCTTTGAGCAACCTGGTCTAGTGGAAAGTGTCCCTGCCCATGTTAGGGGTGTTGGAACTCAGTGATCTTTAAGGTCCCTTCCAACCCAAACCATTCTATGATTCTATGATTTTGAATTGCCAACAGTACTTTACACTTCTCAACATTATTAATATCATTCATTAAAAAAGCATTTTATTTTAGATTCCTGTTCCTCTTTCAGATCTTGAAGGCTAAAGCCCTGTATGCATCTCATGCAAGACAGCATGGATATACTTAAAGAATTCAAGTAACAACACCTTGAACATTGGTATTTGGACTAGATGACCTTTAAAGGTCCCTTCCAACCCAAACTATTCTATGATTCTATGCCATGATTTTTCTGTGGCATATCAGTTGCTCTGTCACCTAGTGGCTGAAGTCTTCAAGCTACAGAAGTCCATAGGATCAAACCTCTTTCTACTCCGATTTGTGAAAGCAAGTTTGTTTAATCCTTCAGTAGACCACACAGATGCCCCTCTGCTGTCAAACCATGTGAGTCAGATATACATCACATCCTTTACACACAAAGGAAAATAATCTGTCAGCAGCTGTCTGTCTCAAAGCAGGAAAAGTCACCACTTTTTGCCTTCCAAACAAGTATGAACAAAAACTACAAGACAGTACAGACTGTACATCTGCTAAAATTACCTTGAGAACAATTTTGTTGTCTGAAGTTGGTGTCCTTCCAACCCATAAAGCAAATTTGCAGGGATCTCCTTCTACATGTTCTGTGACACCCAGTTCAGAAGTCTGGAACCAAGAAAAACTTGTTAGGACAACACGGTATTTTTTTTTCTCAGAAGCCACAAAGGGATAGTGATATTCTAAAGAATTAAGCTTTGCTATTTAAAGATTTTTAGAAGATTAAGTCTAACCCATATGCTAGAGAGAATCTTTTATTCTGGAGGCAGTGGTGGGTTTCCTCCAAAAAAAAAAAAAGGAAGAACTGCAAGTTAAACACTTTTTCTTGTAAAGTAACAACAAACAATAGCATTTATGATCTGAAATACCAAATTGCTTATTTTACATTTTTTACAGGACAACAAAAGCCTTATAACTCTAAAAAAAGGTGCTTGGTATAAAATAAGTGTTGCCTTCTCTCCTGTTGATTTCCATCAGGGAACACTCATTACTTATTGATTTTTATGTTTTCCCCCAGATAAGATATGCCTGAGAACTCTCTTGATATTTTTCTAAAAGTCTGATTTCTTTTCTGCCAAAAGAGCCTTTTCTTGTGTTTCCTTCCCTCTGAAACAGATGAGATAACTCAGAAATGCAGTTTCTCTGGAGAATTTTGTGGGACAACTACATTAACAAATAGTCTTTGGAAATGTTCTAATGTCAGACCTTAATAGCTAATTATCATCCAAAATGTTTTCACTTTCCAACTGGAACAACATCTCAGTCATGTAAATTGGTTTGCAGTTAAGTAATTCATACAGCCTCTGCTTCAAAAAAACCAAAAAAATCCAAACCAAAACCCCACCAAAAACCAAAAAAAACCCTAAGAAATATAGCTCAAACTATGAGAACCCTCACTCCAAAAGAGAGCTGCTAAGCATTCTTACGTTATTAGAAGCTGTACTTGTCCCCTCGTACACATCATCACTAGTACATACACAGCTCATTACAGGAGATGTTTGACACACAGTACCTGAGTAAAGGTAATTTTTTTCTTGTCTCACTTGGATGCCAGCTTGTTTTGTTGTTTGGTTTTGTGTTTATTTTTTTCCCCCTCCTAAAAAAACCCTGACCCAACACATCCACCCTTTCAGCTTTATCACATCTTTTTGGTAAAATGGACTGTTCATAGAAATACTTAAAAGTCTGTGACGCATTTTAATCTTGACTCATCAAGAACTCTTATGTGTGTTAAAAAGCTTGTAAAATACTTAATCCAACATTACAATAAGTAACTCAAGGAAAACATACCCTACTGCACTGTCAAATATAAAGTCTGAATGGGCAAGATAGTACAGTTTTTAATGTTGTTCATTTTTTAAAGCCCAGTAAATTTAGAATATTATTAATTTTACAAGGGAGAACTGAGAGACAACAGAGTAGAGGTCTGTACAGTAAGGAGTGGCAAAGCCAACATATGTTGTTCACCGTCTCTTTCAATACTGGAAGGCATTGAGTAAAACTAGTGGGAGGGAGTCAGGTTCAAAACTTAGTGCACGGAGGTTGGCCTGCACTCAATATGTAGTTGAGCAATGCAACTCTTTCCCAAAGGACACTGTAAATGCTAGAAGTCTGCATGAGTTCCAAGGACAAGCTCATGGAAGAGAAATCCATTGCGGGTTACTGAATGAACAGAAACCACATTCAGGTGAGGAGGCCCCTGAACTGCCAGCTACTGGCAACTGTGAGAATATTCTGGCAAAGCAACACCTGCTTGCCTTGTTCTCATAGACCTCCTTAGGCATTTGCTTTTTGACACTTTGTCTCTTGCCAAAGATGTTCATTAACACATTCTTCCACTAATACAAGTCATGCCATTGAGTATCCTGTGCTGGAGAAACCATGATGATTATCACACCTAAAGTAAAGAGAAGGACTTCACTTTCGTAACACCACCTTACAGAAGCAGGACACAGGATAACATGCAAAAAAAGATCTTCAGCTCAAATCAACACGCATGCTTTCAACATCTCTATGAACACCTTTTCTAAAGATCAAACTATAAGAATTGCTATAATAGTAAGATGCACTACAGGATATTTTGCTGAATAGAATATGAAGACAAAAAGATATGCTTGTATTTTAAAAATGAGGCACAATGAGAGTCTTCAAGATTTCCAGGAACTTCTCTAGGACCCAAGGCTATTACTAAATTCTTGCCAGAGGAACTGACATGACAAGCTTACAGGATCCATTTTTCAGCTGTCTCCTCTCCCTTGTAATGCCTTGACAGCTGATGTTACCCTCCAGTTGTCTTGGTTTCAGCTGAGACAGAGTTAACTTTCTTCATAGTAGCTAGCATGAGGCTATGTTTTGGATTTGTGCTGATGAGAAGGCTGATCACACACTGATGTTCATAGTTGCTGCCAGGACAGCCAAGGACTTTCGTCTTCTCTGCTGTGCCAGTGTCTGCAGGTGCAGGAGAAGGTGGGAGGGAGCACAGCCCCAACTACTAGCCTAGGATTTGACCTTAAGTTTAGGACCGAGACCCATATTTGCCAATGGCCTATTCCATATCATGCACATCATGATGATTATATAGATGAGAGTCTGTCTAGAACCGCGCTTGCTCTCTTGCTATCTCTGTGGCTCTTCTCTTTCCCAGAATTGCGGTTTTGAGACTCTCTCTGCTCCGGGATCATTAGCCAAGTAAAATCATGACACCAATACACCAGAAGTTTTTGTATTTCAAGTTCTTGTGAGCACCAAAGAAACGTGTGATCAACAAATCAGCTGCAGCTGTGTTACCTGCTAGCTACCTTGTATCAGGAAGGAAAGCAAGTGTTGGAAATTATGTGACAGAATACGCAAAGCAAGATAGGGAAAAAAAGAGGGGTTTTGAGTCACTCTGCTTTACCAGTTTGGACACATGGGTGGGAAGAGGGAAAGAATGAAGGAAAAGGAGCTGAAGCAGGGAGAGAAGGCTCAGTTATTTATACCATCTAGACTTAGTGATGTATTCCAACAGGATCAATAGAAAAATAATGTCTTTTGGAGTGTGATTCTGAGAAGTAATTTCAAGGACTTGTTCTAAACTGTCTAGTAGAAAAGCTAATCCCACCTCCAACAGATGCAGAGTAAGCCATGGGAGACTATCTTCTCACTTGGCTACCTAAATTTATGGAGTGTGAATATTGCTCTCACTCAAGTCATCCAATGAGACAGGCAATCACACATACATTTAACATAAAATCAGTCCAGCCCAATCTTGATTTTCCTTTGTCCTGACATACCAAGATTGACACGTAGCCTTTAGTAGTTATTTTTAGCCTACTCTCTCCTCAAAAACATGACAAAGCAGCAAACTTGTACAACTCAGTCTACACATTCCAATGCTATTCCTTCAGTGCACTATAATAGTTATTCAATTTCTTCATGCACATTTAAATCATCTGAGCTTCGTCACAGTCTAATCTAGACAGTTCTCTAAATATGATCACTTGTTGTCCCATACTTACGAATAGTTTACTCTTGTAAATGTACTTGCTCCTTCCACTTGAGTCCTTCACTTCTTTACTGAAAACCAAGGACATCTCAAAAAGGAAAAGATGCCTCTCTCTTCCCTTTCGAATTAGAGTTTTGGGGTCCCACACTTGGAAGGATTCTTGAAGGATGAGCTCTCCCTGAGATTCTATATTTTCATCAAAGCCTAAAAACCCAGGGAGAAAAAAGGTTCACCATGAAAAGTTGATAATATGAGGAAATTAAAAAGCACGGCTTCTGTTTATCAAATATTTTATCTGATAGACTCTCCAAATACAGCTTGCAAGAGATGGGCTTCCAAGGAAGCAATGCTAAAAACAAGACTTGATTTCAACATCGCAATATTCTAAATGTCGCTGTACCTCAAGTCTAACTGTTAAGAAGTTTATCAACTCTTCTGGCAGTATTTCACCAACAAATGACAGATCTCTCTGCCAGCTTCTGGTAACCTCTTCTGTGATGACAATGATTTCTCTTATAAGCTTTCTGCCAGTGTAGAAAGTGAGCAACTTGCAAGCACATCAGGCTGTTCTGACATTGGCAAGCTCCCAAATGCCACCTTTACTGGTGGTACACCTTCCCTACCACGTATGCAATGAGCGTGCAAACACGTTCCAATAGGAGACGAAAAAAGATGGCAGCTTGGAGCTGTTGCCATGTGATCAGCCCACCATTGAGTCACTCCAACACTGATCCACAATAAAGAAATAGCAGCTGGATTACTTATCTTGAGACATAATGTGAAGATGAAGATTGAGACTATCAACAATTTTACTTCCATTCTAGTGGTACAGTGTTCTTCCAGCTTAATACACAGCTTTGGAGTTGCAGGATAACAGAAATTAGTCTACTATACTCTTCTTAGTGGTGTTAAACTGCATTTACAACGCACAGTGCTTGCCAATATTCCCTTAACATAAGAACATCATCCTTCTCTAGAAAACAACAGTTCTCGCTGTTCTAAACAGGGCAACACTATGGAGAGCATCTGAAGCAATTGCATCAGGATGTTCATTCAAAATTCTCCAGAGACATAAAGAAGAAATGTGCTCACTATATTTGTCTAACATGAGATGACTCAACAATACAAGCATGATTTGTTATAAAACCGACTTATGTAAAATATAAGGATATTCTCCAGAGTCACATTCCCAGTGTTAAAAGATTATTACCAATGCTGGTCCTGAACAAAGCATTTGGAACTGATCCTGCAAACTGTTCAACATTGCTATTGTTTAAAATCAGGGAACAAAAGTGATTTTGAGCATTCACGTTATCTAGGATCACATGTCAAACCAAGATGAGTTTTAAAGTAACTGGCAGGATAGCAGAAATTCCATGACAAGCTCCATTTTTCTACTAAAAGGCAGAGAAGAGGAAAAGGAATATTGACTAAAAGCACCTATAAGTCTTTATTCAGCAGTTGCAAGGTAAGGCAGCTCTATTTCTATCTCAAAAAATTTAAATGCCAAACACCTTTATTACTGAATGTGTGATGGCACCATCATACATGATAACATGCCAATTACAAAACAGATTTTGGCAGAAAGTTGTTCTAAGCACATAGAACCAATTACATCCAACCTCCACTGTCTGCCATGAATATGATTATGCTGCCCTGGCTAAGGCCCAGGCTAAATTGGCTTATGCTGACATTTTACTGCCAGAATAGACATTTCTTTTCAACCAGAAGTCTGCTATGGAACAGGCAGCAAACAGATGTGAAAATGACAAACTTATTGGAGACAATTATTTGATACATAAATCAGCAAAATAACCTCTAATACACTTATGCTCCTCGTAAAAGGAAGCCAAGGATACTTGTTGGAAAATGTAGCTGAAGCTATTGTATCTGACCATTCATATTTCAGGTGACTCGTGGAAAACTTTGTTAGCCTCCATATTTTCCAAATCTGCAGGGGCAGAGCTATATATCAGCATGAAAGAACATTTAAAAAATTAATGAAACCGTACCAGTTGTCTGTCACAATTTGTTTTCCTAAATAAGTTTGCATTTTATAGACCTCCAAATAAAAGGCACATAAGATACAAACCCAGAGATAAGGAAATGTTCACATTCTTTATATTACTGTATGTTGAGGAGATCTGAAAGGTTATTAAACAAATCTACAGCATACAACTGAATTGGAAAGCCAGTTTGAATCCTACCTTCCAGCATGCTGAGGTGCATGGCATCATTAGCTCGCTTTGGCACACTAAGCATCACCTCCAGGCCATCCTTAATCTCACCTTTACCTTCTTCACAGCATGTGAGCAGCTCCTGAAGATGAGGAAATATTAGTACTCTCTATCATGTGTTTCTACACTACATATGATAGACAACCAATTACTGCTTCTAACAAGCAAAGAAACATTTTTGGCATATAAAATCTTTTTGAACTTCTTACTCAACCAAGGACACGACAGAATACTTGGTATTTATCATGACCAGTTCCTCAAGAAACAGCCCAGGCTTTCAGTCAACCACCTCTAATTTAAACAGGAGTATCTGCTTAATAAGAAATCTTCAACAGTTAACATTAAGGACAACATTTTTGTGTGATAAGCACAGACACAGCTATTAGATGCAGCGCTACATCAATGCCCAGAACAACACAGCTGCCAAATCACGAAGATAGTGGAAAACAGGACAGCACAGAAGCACCTCCCCCCCATGTCAATCTTTGCTCCAGTGCACCAAAGACCTGCTCTGTACTACTGCTGATAAGAGGATTTACATTGTTTCAAGTATTCAATGAATTACTCTATTTTGCGTTCACAAAGTTTAAAACATCCTACAGACAAAACTTCTGAATACAACCAAGGAGTAACTAATGGACAGGAGCTAGAGAATGGAATATGCTGAAACATTGTAATGGAATTTAGGGCGATGCAGTTCCCTGCCCATTCAACATCTTACAGATATTAACAAAACACCACCTGAGCTGATGCTCAAAGGATGTGAGGAAATTTGAGTATCTGAACAGTATCAAGATAAAATGTACCTTACGTAACTCAAAGGGGATATTACTTTCCTTCTCCTATTCAAAAGCCTCACTTAATTCATTCCCTCAGGTTAAATTCCCTTTTCCTTTTTAAAGGGAAAGCCAGGTGATTCCTGCTAGCTGGGTGATTCCTGCTATTACCATCATGACACTATTTTTGTTTAACAGCCAATACCACCATCGCAGAAAAATATTACATCATCACACTTAAATTTTGCATGACAACTCCACAGAAAAGTGAGTGTAATGTTCAAATATCCTCCAGGAGGCACAGAAGATGAGCAGCTTCAATACTATTTGGAAAAATAGGCAGAACTTCTAGATCTGTAAAATGTTTCAGCTGTCATTCAAGTTTTGGGCTCTCCATCTTTACGTGTTTTACATCTCTTTTCTTATAGGGGGAAAGAAAAGAAAAAGAAAACCCAGTAACCACCACATAAATCCATTTTGCTATGTAACAAAGCCAACTTGACCTGAAACAGCCTGCAATGTTTTTCAGAAATTTTAAAAACAATCGTCCAGGCAGTTCTCAAGTAGAAAGGTGAGAGACAGATCAATTACAGAGCTTTTATAGGCAGTTATTACAAAACAAGCAATGCCACCTAACAAAGACCAGCACAGTTGAAGAACACCACTGCTCAGTCAACAAGACATCTGTCCACTGAGTGAAAGCTCTAACCACAGGTTTCCAAAAGTTTTGTTTAACAGCTACTATTTACTTGACATTTCCAGGCAACATGACAAGTAACAACTGTTTGTGCAACAGCTCTACAGATAATCAGCGTGTGCATATATAAACCTCTATAAAATACA
>VZTO01009612.1:0-25385 GCA_013400615.1 Syrrhaptes paradoxus | reverse complement strand
CTCCGTGCGCTGGTGCCTTCCCCGTGGGAAGCCAGGCTTTGAGTGCGGGATGAAAGGCTTCTCCGGCATCACAGCCCTCCTCCCGGGGTGTTTAATTACAGGCTCTGATCCGCTTCTCTCCTCATCTGCTCTTCGCCAACATCAAGGCGCTGCTCAGCCGGCTCTCCAGGCAGGATCTGGGGCTCCATCGCTGCGGTTCCTCCCTGGTGACAGGGAAAACGGGGCTGTCCCCAGTTTCTTCTCCTTCCCCCCAGCCCAGCGGCAGGGATAACCACCTCCACCGCCCCGTTCAGCTCCAGCCTCAGCCACAGCCCCTTCTCATGGCTGGGAGAGAGCAGGAGGGTCAGAGGGGTGAGGTTGAGTTTTGCTCAACAATCCCACTCACTTGTCCTTGCTTGTCACCAGCCTTCCCCCTCTGCCTCCCTCTCCCCCGCTCAGCATCCCGCAGAGCATCTCCTCCCCGCCAGCCCAAACCCCTCCATCCCTGACACCCGTTCCTCCGCTCTGCGCACCCAGGGGACAGATCACACCTTTCCCCTCCTGCACCTTTGAAAATGGTGATAATTTCTCCCGTCTCTCTTCTCCCAACCGCTCAGCCCCGCCACTCTCCATCCCCGCCCGCGGGTCTCGCCAGGAGCCCCCCCCCCCCATCACTCCTGTTGCTCTCTCTGGGCTCGTTCCCAGCGCTTGACATCTTTCAGCCGCCTGAAGATTCATTTTGGCTGCCTGGCCTGCCGCTACGCTGGGAAAAGGGGGATCGCGGCTGTATTTTAAGCTGACTGGTTTGAAAGCTGTGAAAGCAGAACTGAGAATTTAATGGCACGTTAAATATACGGCTGAATGCTGGGTCCAATTCTGATTTCAAAGCAAATACGGGCTTGGGGATTAAGGACGACGATGAGTTCCACTACGAGGTAAATAAAAATTAACGGATGGTGATATAAACATACCCCTGTATTAAAAGCGGGCGTGTGGTTTTTGAAATACGCTCAATTAGAGAAGCGAGAGTTGGGGGTGATTTTTAATAAAAGCTTCATAAACATGGCAAAATTTCGAGGACTTAAAAACCGATAAAAATACCCCCAGCTCCAGTATCTAGCTCCAGATGTTTATGACTGTTTAGTGCTCCTCGCATAAAATTAAAGCACCGACACAAATTAATCCGTCGCTTTTGCTCCCCCTTGTCCCTGATCTCTGCAGGCGGTTCCCTGCCTGGGAGCGAGGAGGTGACAAGGGGACACCAGGATGTCCCTGGGGACGATGCCTGGCTCGCTGTGGGATGAAGTGGCTCAAGCTGGGGAATGTGTTGGGAGTGGAGTAATTACAGGAATTAATTAGGCAGGGCTGTCCCTCGGGTGCCAGTCCCTGGGTGCGGGTGCAATTCGGCATCACCCCGATGATGCTCTCGTGGGATCTGTTTATACCGGAGGGTGTTTGGAGTTTTCCAGCCCTGTGCTGGGCTGGAGCAGTGGTGTTGCTGTAGCACAAATATGTGAAATAATAAAAATGGGCAAAAGCAGCTTTTTACCAGCTGTGTTTGCACTTTGCATGTGCAGCACTTCTGGAAACCTGCTTCTGGGTTGGGTACGGAGGGTGACGAGTCCCAGCTCTGGCTCTCCAGCAAGGAGGGCTGGGGGCTGGCGGGGTCTGGCCAGGCTCAGGCTCTTTCTGCTGCTCGTTTTGGTCCAGAAAAACATCCCTCAAATGCGGCAGGAGGGAGAGAGAAAGAGAAAACAAGAGAAAAAAGCTGCTTCAGGGAACCTTCGCCTCTGATTGTTACCAAACTCGTTGCAAACGCGAAACAACAAAGAATTGAAAAGTGGAGATAATTAAGGCTGTAATTGTACACACACAACTGCTTAATTAAGCTTTTTCTCTTTAAACCTGACAGAATCTGCTTACAAGGTGTGAGCGGGAGGGGAGGCTGCCCATATGCTGGGCCATCTGCCCGCCGGCGGGGGAGGCGAGACAGCCCCATCGCGCAGCCCGAGGAGGAGGAGGATGGTACCCAAGAGCTGGGGAAAGAGCATCCCGGCCCCGAATCCGGCAACGTGCCGGTGGCCATCCATCGGTCCTACGCGTGTGCCTGCCTGGGATGGCACTGGCAGGTTGTCATCTCATTTTTGCTGCTGGAAAGCATGGAGCCACGCCAGCTTCGAGCTCTTCTTCATCTTTTCCCCCCTGCAGCATCCTCCTTCGTGGGATGTGGGGGATGAGGCAGCGAAGATGAGTAAGTGAAAGAAAAACGGGGGGGCGGGGGCACCTGACCCAAACTCCAGCTTTCTGAGGTTGAAATTAAAGTCATCATGCTCTTAGGAGCACGATTCAGAGTTTATGAACATGTTATTTGTATTGATTTATCCCCGCAGCCCTCAAGACTTCTTGAAAATAATTAGGGTTGACGTTGCCGACGCTAGAGCTAAATGTTGATACCATATAATGAAAATTGCATGCCTCGGCTCTGCCGGGCAAACTCAGCGTCTTAAAGCAAATCCCGACATCTGCAGATCGCACCCTCCCCGGCTCTGAATCAGCCGTCGCACGGTGTCACCCGGCAGGACACGCGGACGTGGGACAGGGCACCTCAACCCCCGACTGGCGGCTCCTCCTGTCCCCAGCCCCGCTCGGCTGCAGGAGGTTTTCCCAGTGGCCGTGACATCCCATCATCTCCATCCCAGCTCCAGCACTGGGATAACCCCACTCCTCGTTGCATCCCGCATCCCCATGGGGACGTTCAGCCCAGCCCTTCGCCCCATGGCTGCGCTGCCTGGGCAGACATCTCCATCAAGTGCTGCCGCTTTTTCTTTGCAATATAGTCGTTTTATTAAATTTTTTTTTCCTTAACACAGCTTGTAACTAGATAGGACACATGTACCCGGACTAGGAAGGTATATTATGGTCTCGCCTGGGGCCAGGATACACGGCTCCGGATTTAGCGCCTGTGTTCTCCCCTATTAGGACAATATTGGTGTGAGCTGCTGGGGAAGTGGCTCCCTGGGGACAGACAGGGACCGAGCTGTTCTTCCTAACGTCCTCCCTCGAGCTGCTCGGTTACTTTTAGCTAAAACCCCATCAGTTTGCCAGCTTGGGGATCTCACTTTCTTTCCCCATCCCTCTTAGCCATGGGCATCGTGCCATAAATCAGCCCAGCTCGTGCTTTGGGGTGTCACATCTCACTGTCCCCTCCATCCTGGGCTGATGCCAGAGGTGAGAAACCAGCTTTGGGATCACTGGGGTGCCCACAGTCAGCTACACGTGGGGGGACGGAGATTCCAGCCCAGGCACAAAGCTGAGCTGTGCCCTGCCCGCTGCTAATCCCCAAATCGCCCCAGCTGGGGCGATTTGGGGATTAGCAGCGGGCAGGGCACAGCTGGGGCTTTTCTCTTGATAAAGGGAGATTTTGAGCAGCAACGGAGGCTAGAGAGAATTTTTCCCCATCTGTCAAAGCGATGGGTCCTACTCCTGTCTGGGTTTGTCACTGTCACCTTGCAGTGGGCTCACATCTGGGCTGAGACTGGTGGTGGCAGCTGTATGGGTGGCTTGTGCCCATCTTGGGGTACCCAAAGTGGGACCAGACTCGATGTGTGGATCTGGCTCTGCAGCTGAGATGAGCCTGAGTTGTGCCTTGTTGGATGCAGGGTGGGATGGGGTGGTGGCAGACTGGGGTCATGGATGAGCTGGGAAGCTGGAGTGGGTCACTTGGTGGTGGGGAGGGTAGAAAGGGTTAAATTTTGTATTATTCCCCCAAAAAGAGGGGAAAGCCTTGGCTTGTAAGGGGAGGGCTCTGCTGGAGACCCCCTGTATGGCTTGATTTTTGGGGTGCTCATTCCCTGGGACATGCCAAGAGCTTAGGCTTTAGTGTGTTGGGTCTGGGGCTGACCGGTATTTTGGGGGGATCCGTTATCTTGAGGCAGCTGTAAAAGATCCCTCATTGTCCTGGGGAAATGTGACTTGTCCCCAGCCCTGTGCCGATCACCTCCATGCACCCACCCGTGTGTTCCCATCAGGGAGGTGTCCCCCTCTGGGGACACGATGGCTGGGTCTCCTGGGGTTTGTCCCAGAGAGGGGAAAGTTTTTTGCTCGTGCGTTCGTTCCACTGTAATTTATGGAAGTGGCGTGTGGACCCGCTAACGAAGTGTTGAAGATGGATTGCGGCTGGCTTGCGTTACATGGGGCTCTGAGGATAGTTAATTACCTCGGGAAGCTTGAACGCGGTGAATACTTCATAAAGCAAAAGCCAACAGTGAATTATTCATTATCCATTTGTCAGGGGCAGCTATCGTAAACCCTCTGGGACAGGGACTGAACGTGGGTTCCCCCCCCCAGCAGGCATGGTCCCGTTCATCTTCCCCATCAGTGTGGGACCCACGGGGACAGGGACCCCACGGGGCTCCTCGGGGAGGGATTTTGGGGGAAACCTCATTCCCTAAAGCATTGCTCAATTTGTTCAATCACCTGGAGGATTCAGCCAAGGGCTGGGGAAGGGGGGTTGGAGATGTAGTGAGGGAGCGAGGTCGGTCATCTCCCTGCGAAGGGCGAGCAGGGCAGCGAAACACTGTGTGTCCCCAAAAAGGACAGGTGCTGTCCCCCCAGGGACTCGAATTCCAGGTGGCAGCGTGGCCGCGGATGCTGCGGTACCCAGCGATGCTGCCCTGCTCCGGGGATGCTGAGGGGAGGGAGGAGAGGCGGGCACGGAGCCAGGCGCAGAGGCGTTTCTGCACACCTGGCCGGCTAATCTGCTTGACACATCCTAACCAGGGAGAAATTAAAATCCATCCTGAATGATGCTTAAGGAGAGAAACCTGGGGAAAGGCAGCTGAGGTGGAAAACTCAGACTGTGGGTAAAGCAGAGGGCTGGGCTGGCTGGAAATAATTGGTGTGGTGGCTGCTTGGCTGGATGGATCCCAGCAGGGACTGGGCTGTCGCATCCCGGCTGCTGCAAGAAACAGGCTTTGCTGCCATCTACCTCCATCGCTCCTCGGCAGCCGGCCCGGGGCCGTGGGGTGGTTCCGTGTGCCGTGGGGTGGTTCCGTGTGCCGTGGGGTGGTTCCGTGTGCCATGGGCTGCCGCTGGGTCTCAAGGCTCTTCTGCTGCTCGGAGTCCCAAAGCATCCTGACCGAAGACTGCAGTGGTGCTGGGGGGTTTGCAGGGGGAGTGTTTTAGTTTCTCTTCTTCATCCCTTTGCTTCGCTCCGTGGTGGCTCTGGCACCGTGGTCTTCCTCCAGCACCAGCCCAAAGGTTGCTCGCCGCCCCTGAAATCCTCCCTGATGTCTGTGCCGAGGGAGGATTTCATGGGGAAGAAAGAGCAAGAGCAGGGGGGAAACATCCCCTTGACATCCCATTTCGCCAAAGCATCTGCTCCGGGATGTTGAGTCCTTCCAGCGTGGCCTCCCGGGGCCCCAGGCTGTGCCGGGCACGTTTCGGGGCTCCTCCGCCCCAAGCATCAGCAGCATCCAAAGCAAGACAGGGTTTTGCTGGAGCCCTGGGTACTTGCCTCCCCCCGCTCCCCATTTAATAAACCAGTTTGAAAGGGGCAGGGCAGCCCATGCTGCACACCTGCACTGCACATCTGGCAGAGCACATCTGGGGGGATATTCCCCTACAGCCTCCAGCCGAGCCTCTTCCCTGCTGTGTCCGGTCCCGCTGGATGGAGATGCAGCAGCGACGGGATGTCCCCAGCTTTCCCCCCCCATGGCATCACCTCTGCTGCTGCTCCTTGGTGCTCCTGCAGCACGGGGCTGCCGGCAGTGCCCGGTCCATCCCATCCCTCCCCTTTTTCTGCTCAATTTGTAGTTTTGTGTTATCCCCCGAAAATCTCTGCTCCTGCTGATGTTCTCTAGACCTTAAAGAATATTTAACCACCTGTTAAATTATTTATCCCTCTGAGGTTCCCTGCACTCGGGGCAGCTCGCAGGCCTCCTGGAGAATTAACTAGAGCCATAAATCAAAGAGACGTTTGAGAAATTTCCCCTCGCTCGTGCTGATGGCGGCCTGGCCCCTGAAATGCCACTTGCAGGTTGGGAGCCGGGCGCTGCCACTTGCCGCTGTGACTTGTTTAGGAGCTTGTTAAATTTAGAAGTTAAATAGACTCCGGGAAATGGATGAGACACACCAGGTGCCGGCTATGGGTGAAATTGGGTGGCTGCCATCCCCGAATACTCCTTTTTAAGGTGGGGTTTTGTTTGTTGTTGTCTTTTTGTTTTGTTTTGGTTTNTTTTTGGGTTTTTTTGGGTTTTTTGGTTTGGTTTTTTTTTTTCAGGCTTCGCAAAGCACCGAGATCGATCCAGGTGCAAGGCTGAAGGCAGCTGAGGGCTGCAGCAGGGTGTTGCACCAGAGGGATGGGGACAGGGATAGGGACAGCGATGCCACCTGCTCGTCAGGGCTGGATGCAGCCGTGCTGTCGGTGGGGGGGCTGCAGCAGCTCCACTTGCATGTGAAGCAGGGATGTGCCTGATGCAGAGGGGACAGCTTGATCCCCTGGACTGGGAAAGCTGGTGGCTTTACAGCCCAGCTGGGGTAGGGACAGAGGAAGGTCTCTGCCATCCCGCTGTGATGCTTGAGCCACTCGGGATGGTGGCTGTGCCTCTGAGGGGTCCGGTGGCCCATGTGCAGCGTCACTGTCTGCGTTTGACATAACGAGCCTTGTCCTGGGTGTCCCCAAGAGCTGCAGGAAAGGGTGAGGAGGGAAAGGAGGTTCAGGGAGGAGGAACCCAGCACGGGGTCAGGCTGCCAGCCCCGCGGCTTGTTCCCACTTGTGCACAGGAGCTGGGCTGGGGACACAGGCAGCCTCGGCAGGGGGGTGCAGCGGGGTTTGCAGGGGATGCTCCTGGCCGTGGGCTGCAGCACAGCCCTGCTCAGGCATGCGTGGAAAAGCTGCTCGGTCAGGCAAGGCGGGGGACAAATCCTGGCTCTCTGTGCAGCATCCTCTGGAGGGGAGTGTGTTCAGGAGTCGCCTCTAGGCAGGGCCTCGTGCTACAGGAGCTGTCGTGCGGCACTGCCGCGTCCTGGGCGGGGGGCTCTGGGCAGTGGGGATGCAGCGGTGCCCGCAGAGCTGTGCTGCTGCCCAGACACCCCGGGGGGGTCTGTGCTGCAAGGACATCCCCCTCGTGCTGAAAATCATACAGATTGCTCTGCGCCCCGAGGTCTGCAGCTCGCTTCTTCGTGTGATTTCTGTGTTTTTCTGGCTTTTTTTATGTGCTTTATGCTGCCTGGATGCTACCGATTGCATCGCGGGTGAGCTGGGGGCATCTCCCCCATCCTGCTCCGTGCCCCCAGCAGAAGGAGGATACATGGACCTGGGAGCTCGAGGCACCTGGGGTTTGCAGGAGGAGGCTGCTTGGCTGCAGTGCCACCAAGACCCCCTCCCCTGCCAGCCCGGCTGTGCTGCTGTGGGCTCTCTGTGTCCCCTCTGGGTGGGTGGGGGGGTCTCCATTTATAGCCCCTACCTCAACAATGCCTTTTTCCTTGGGTTTCCCGATTTCTCCCCATGCTGGAAGCCTTCTGCAGGGTTGGCAGACGGGCGTCTCACCTTTCCTGATATCTCATGACTTTCTCTGCCATCAGCATTTCTCCAGCAGAAGCCACCTGCACCACTCCTGCTCCTGAGCAGAAAGAAACCGCCTCTGGAGACCGTTTCCACTGCTGACCACGGCACAAATCCCTCCTGTGATGTCCTTCCCTCTGCCATCAAACCCTCCTGCTCCCCCTGCACCATCCCAGGGAGGTTTTTAAGCATGGCTTGTCCTTATTCCCTTCCTGCAGTAAATCTCAGGACCACCCCAAGGTGCACAGTGCCCAGCTGCACCCACAGCACGGGGGTCCCTGGGGACTGGACCCCTCTTCCCCCTCTGGACCAGAGCAAGGTGTCCAAAGAGAGGATGCGAGCTGCTGACATGCAGCCAGACGAGCCCCAACCCCACCTTCCCCCATCCATTAATTTACCTGTCTCCCTGCCTGATGATGCAAAGCTGCAGCCAGCCCCCAGAGAGGGGGTTTCTCCCCTCCCCTGCTGCCCTGCGCAGCCTGCCTGCCTCAATCCTGCTGTTTATTCCCCAAAGAAATGAGAATTTCAGTTTATCACGTCTGCCTGGCAGGCAGCAAGCCGCCAAAGCGAGTGAGAAGGAGCCTGCAGCAGCCAGCCGGAGAGAGCTGGGAGAAAGCACTAGGTAATAGAAGTATTTATTAAAGGAGGGAGGAAATTTATAGGCAATTCCTGCTTCTCCAGCTCTCAGTCATCGCCAAGGGGAGAGGAGGAGTGGGCAGCTCGCGCAGGAAATAGCCAGAAGTCTTTTTTCTGCCCATTTGTCAGTCTGATGAACAAGAAAAATATAGGCGGTCTTGATGAAGGAGAAATAGAGAGGCTGGAGGAGGCTGGCATGTCTCCACCACCGTTCCCAGCCCCACATTCCTGGGGATCCCCCTCCCTGGACTGGGGGGACCCGAGGTTCCCATGGTGGTGGCAGCGAGCTGTGAATGGGACCCCAGGGGCGAGGAGGAGGTGGCTGGGGTGGGGAGGAGATGGGAGAAGGGACTCTGGAGGGGACAGGCTGGAGGAGGGATGGCTCCATCCGTGTCCGGAGCCATCGCTGCAATCTGTGCATCCCCCCCTTGGCAAGGGCTCTCCCTCCCGCTCGTTGATCTGAAGTGCTTGGCATCTCCTGGAGAAGAGCTCTAGGGAGTGAAAAACCCACCGAGAATTAAGTGCTAATAATTCCCCACTTTTATTTGCAGTTATCCACCTCCATGAAAGAAGGCGAGGTTTTTGCTGACACTTCCTCGCTGGCTCTTGAGTGCTGCCTGAATCATCCATCCAGGGCCATTTGTTCATAAAAGTAAGGAATTGCCATTCGAATCTTTTCATTGCTCCTAACGTGCCCCAGACAGGGATGGATTCGGGGTNGAAGAGCTCTAGGGAGTGAAAAACCCACCGAGAATTAAGTGCTAATAATTCCCCACTTTTATTTGCAGTTATCCACCTCCATGAAAGAAGGCGAGGTTTTTGCTGACACTTCCTCGCTGGCTCTTGAGTGCTGCCTGAATCATCCATCCAGGGCCATTTGTTCATAAAAGTAAGGAATTGCCGTTCCAATCTTTTCATTGCTGCTAACACGCCCCAGGCAGCAGGCAGGGATGGATTCGGGGAGACTTTGCACAGGCTGGGGGTGGCCGTGTAGGGAAGTGGCACAAATGTGGGGGCTCGTGCACCCCCCCGGGGTGTGCAAACGCTGCCTGAGCCTCCCTGGGTTCAGCCTGCGGGGGGAGAGGCTGCTGGGGCTGTGCAATGTGCCCCTGGAAGTGGTGGGGGGGAAATTCTGGCCCCTCCCAAGCTGTGACCCCAAGGGGCCACTTCTCCCCATGGGACCAGGGTCCCTGAGCCTCGGCAAGGGGCTAGAGTGGGGTTTGGACCCCCCAGCCCTGGGGTGTGATGGCTCAGAGGAAGGGGGCAGCTTTTTTAATCTTATTTTGCTGTTTCCAGAGCTGCTAGCGTGGCTGGGCAAGGAGATGCTTTTCCTTTGGCAGAGACAAATGGGCAGAGCCGGCCCCTCCGGCATCCCGACTGCCGCTGCTGCGCTCCGGCGTGAGAAATACATCCCAGGAGAAAACCCAGAAAACAAGGTCCCAGCCTGCCGGGGATCAGCCCTGGGGCAGGATGAGTGCTGTACGGCACAGCACCGGGCCAGGACCCTGGCTCAAACCTTCCTGTGCCCATCCCCGTGCCCCGGGGCAGGATCTGGGTCCGTGGCGGAGGCGAGGACGGAAGGACGGCCCCTTGCTGAGATCCCCCTCCTCATCCCCGTGGATATCTCTCCAGATTAGGGATGTTATTAACTACAAGCTGCTTTTCCCCCGACTGCTGCTTGCACGAACGATAACCGATTGAAAATGAATCGAGCCAATTACTGCAGTTTGCCTAAAACAGATGACGGCAATACTCGGGTAAGGAGGAGCAATCCCAGCTGCGGCGGGGATGAGAGTTAGAGGCTGAAATGCCCCTTGGGCCCAGATTTCCAGCTGTCTCCGTTTCCTGGCTAAGTCTGGATGCTTTCCTCGATTGCATGTGAATTTGGGTGGTAGCAGCCAGGGGATGCTGAGCAACCTCGGGTGCTGGAGGAGGTGACGGTCCCGGCTCTGTGTGCAGTTATCCGCTGTGAGTGAGTGATGCTGGAGTGATCCTTGCTCATGGCAAGCAAGAAATGACTGAAAATATCAAGGTATTTATAGAAAAATGGAGAGAAGTAACTCCTGAATGATTTTGCAAAGACCTTGGGGATCTCCCAGTTCCCTGGGGCTGGTGCACGTGGGGATTTCCCCCGTGGGAAAGGTTTGGGCTCTCCAAGGGCTCCCGAAGGGTAGCTCCTGCCCCAGGGGATGGAACCATGGTTATTTCATCAATAGGGTTCTTTTCGTTCTGCCCCGCCCAGATCTGATCTGCGGATGAAGTTCATCAAATTTTAAAGAACAAATAATTGTCGCCGGATGTCTTGTCCTTGTCATACGAGGAGCTTTAGTGAAAAGGAAACATAATGAAGATGGATTAAAGCTTAACCGTGTGAAAATGAGGTAAGGAATCTTGAAATCAGGTTCCCATTTATCTGCCTTCCCAAATCACGGGAAATATTGATTCACTCGTGCCAGCAGCAGTGACAGCACGCCCCGGTCCCAGCAGGCAGGGCGAGGAGTGACACAGGAGCCACCGGCTCTGCAGGATGGGGACAGGCTGAATCCTGAATCTCCGGCTCAGCTTGCAGCAAGCCCTGAGCCTGGGGCAGCTTTTGAGGAAGAGGCTGGGCATGCCTTCCTCCCACCAAGAGCAGCCGGTGCCCAGCCTCTGCCTGGGGATGGACCGAGCTCCAGCTCTGCCCAGTGCCCGTCACGCTCCCCAGTTTGGCTGCAGCCCCCCAGCCCTGGGTTTCCCTCTGCCAGGAGGTGCCCCTGGCCAGGGCAGCCCCCCCCCCAAAAACCTTTGGAACAGAGATGAGGTGAGCTGCTGCAAAATCAATTAGCGATAAAACCCCGCGGGCAAAGCGCGCAATTGTACAATTTTATTACGTTGCCATCCGAGCAGTAAAAAATACATAGATAGAGACGGAGAAAACAATCTGAAACACCGGGTCAGAAATCTGGGCGCCTGCCGCTTCCCTCTTAATCTCCCGTTAAGTGATAGATCTTGTGATTGCTTTTGTCAGCTCTCTAAATTTAATAACTGAACTAACCATCTTCTGTTATTGTTAGCATATAAATAAGTGCTGAATCGATAAAGAACATCTTTAAAAGCCCCTGGATTTGAAAAATGAGGGGAGCATGGCCTGGAGGGCAGTTGCAAGAAAATTATGACTTCACGCCTCTGAAAAATGGCGTTTAAACCAAGGGAGGGGGGGGGAACAAAAAAGAAAATCCCTTTGAGATGCTTTCTGCTCCGGAAAGGTTGAATTGATGAGGGCCAGGTGAGGTTTGAGCCTTTGGTTGTGGATTGCCCGGCTGCTGCAGTCCTCCCCTGCCCCTCCCTGGCCACACTGGGTGGTTTTAGGGAAACCAGTGCTGCACTGGGATACTTGAGGGTTTTTTGCAGGGATTTGGTGAAGGAGAGGCGAGCATCATCAAAGAGGCTGGAGGTAGAAGAGAGGTGGCTCTATTAGAACAGGTTTATCTTTTTATTCCCATCTGCAGCCTCAACCCCAAATAAAGCAGCTCCTCCTTTGGGTGATTTCAAGCTGCCTGCATCTCCGAGCATCCCTGGCCGGCCGTGCTCAGCATCCCGCACGTGCCCTGGGTGGGTGGGCAATATCCGCCTCCAGAAAGCTCCTTGCAGCAGAGGTGGATGCACCAAGGAGGTAAAACCATTCTGCTGCAGATAATTCCCTCCTCAAAGCATCCCTGGGCTGCTGGGACAGGCAGGGTCACCTCCAAGGCTTTTTCCCTCTTGTGCTGGTGGGAAATTCAGCTGCAAACCCCCAGCCCACCCCAAGGTGGTCCCTGGCTCCCCAGAGCTCCCTGTCTGGGGTCACAGGCTGCTGTTATCCCCCTCCAGGGTCTGCTGCATCGTTGTGAAATCTTCCACCATCGCTGCACGGCAGCAAAAGCCGAGCAGCCCTCACCTAGAGCTGCAGCATTTAAATACGAAAAAAAGTGGTGGGGGGATGCGCAGCCAGAGCCGTGCTCTGTTCAGGGCGGGTGGCTGTGGAGGGTTGCAGTCCCATAATATATCGCTCTCCAAAGTCTGGGGGGTGAGCTCAGCGATGCCGAGGAGGCTCCTTCGCACGCGCCGTGTTCAATCACTGGCTATAAACCAGCCCCGGTGCCTCCGCTCCTCTGCTTCCCCCTCGCTTGAAAGAACAAAAGGAAACGGGCTCGGTGCTTTGGAGGAGAAGGGAAGGAGGCTCCCGAGACATGGAGAGCAAGAGATGAATTATTCAGTCAGAGCAGGAGCAATGCCAGGACCTCCTCCTTGGTGCCCCCCAGCATTTGGAGGGGTGCAGCCCTGCTGGGTACGGAGGGAGGAGGGTGCCCGGGTTGCTGGGGCTGGGGGCAGCATCCTTCCCCCCCCTCCCCTCCCCAGGGCATGGCTGTGCTCGTGGTTTGGAGCAAAAAGTGGTTTCTATTCCTGCATCCCCATCCCAGCAGCGAGCTTTGGGCTTCCCGCTGGTTTTTGGCTGCTTTGGACCAAAAAAGGAGGAAAAATGGCTGAGAGGGGGCACGCGCGTGCTGAACGGGGAGGGTGAGAGCCGTGGCAGCGGATGCACTCGGGATTTTTCTCCAGCCGGCTCGGTAACAAATTCACTGACACAGGGAACAATTTTTCCCTGACTCTGCCAATTCCTTAACGACACCGACTCCAAGGGCCCCGTGGGGAGGGGAACTTGAACTCTGCAAAGAGCTCTCTGCTGAAGCTTTATTTAAGGCTACGTGGGGGATGCTTAAATATTAAAGGCTGGAAAAAGAACGGCTGGGCAGCGGGGGCCATGGTAGGAGCGGCGGCACCGGCTGCCCCGTGTCTCTTTTTGCCTCTCAGCCCCTTGGTGCTCCAGCTGATGGGGCTGTCACCTTGCTGGGGACAGTCCCTGCTCTCCCCGCTGTGATCTAGGCTGGGCTTAACCCACGGGTCCCTTTTCCCATGGTTTCTGAGCATCTCCAACAGCAGCGGCTGCGTTTTCTCAGCTGGACACCAGCATCTTGTCAACGCAGCCCAAGAGAAAGGACGAGGACCGAGCATCTGGATTTTTCTCTGTGCTGCTTCTGTTTATTTCTTTTTTATTTTTTCATCCCTACTTCTTGACTGTAGCAGTCCTTGTGCTGACACGTTGTTATTATTATTTATAAAATATGTACAGGAAAGCGCTCGGGTACCGGTCCCACCCTCCAAGGTTGGCCGTGTGTGTCTGGCCGGCGGGAGCGGAGGTGAAAGATGGTTTCTCTGCCTTGGAGCCAGGAGGAGGAGGAGACGGGAAAGGGCTGAGAAAGATAGAGACTTCAAAGTATGTGAGCAAATATTTACAGGTTCCAAGACAAAAAAAAAAATAATACATATATCTACAGTGTTGTCTTGGGGGATACAGGGAGTCGAGCTTGAAGCGGAGCCTGCTCCCAGCTCCATTTGTTATATTGATTTATAAAGACTCTGGGTATCGATTTCTATCGGCTGTGCCGGCAGAGGGGTGCGTGGCTCTGGTGAGCCCTGGGATCGGGGGCTGGCGGGGGGCAGCCGGGACCACTCCGGCCACAGCCCTGTGCTTCTGGGGTTTTTGTTTTTGCAAATGAGGGATAAATGCTTCTGTGATGCTCCTGTGAGCACCGGGGAAAGGGGATGCTGGCAGGGAGCGTGTTTCAGAGCAGCAGGGAGGAAAATAGCATCGTCTGGGGTTTCCCGCTGTCTGCTGGTGTGTAAGCATGATGTGAACAAAACTGGGAGGGTTGCTGATGGTCCCCAAAAGCTGGCTGGCCCCTGGGAGCTGGGGAAGGGGCCCTGGCTCCCCTGTGAGGGGCTGTGTGGGTGCGGGAGAGCTCAGCGTGCCGCGATGGCACCCCTGGGTGCAGGGATGCCCCAGCGAGTGTGCCCAGGGCTGGGGGCTGTGTGTTGGGGGGGGGGAGCTACTGCGGGAGGTGCACAAGGGGATGAGTGCGTGAAATGAGGCTGTGGGTGTCTGTCTCGGTCCCCGAGCTTGGGGGGTGGCCCCAGTTCAAACTGTCCATGGTCTATGCGGGTGATACTTGGCTGGAGGAGATGGAGGAGACCTCGGTCTTGCTCTGGGATACGGTGGAGGAGACTTCTTCATCCCCAAAGGGGTTCTTGCCGCAGCAGATGGTGGTGATCATGCAATTGCGGAACTGAAGGGGGGAGAAAAATGGAGAATGATGGCACTGGGGACAGCAGGGACGTGCTGACATCCTGAGAGCCCCCGGCAGACCCCCAGCTTGCTGCCACCCCAGGCTGAGATGCAATCCCTTACGGGGAGGAGCACAGTGCCTGCGGTGATCCCAGGCGTGCTGGGAAGCCGAGGGGAGAGGCATGGGGCATCTCACCTGTTTGTTCATGAGGACGTAGATGATGGGGTTGTAGAGGGAGGAGCTCTTGGAGAAGAAGGCAGGCACTGCCATCAGCGTGGCGGTGAAGTCCGCTCCCTTGTTGGTGAAGATCCAGAATGCCACCACGGCGTAGGGCGTCCAGGCCAGCATGAACCCCAGCACCATCAGGATCACCATCCGTGTCACCTCCTTCTCAGCCTTCTGGGTCGTGGCCGATTCCTGCTGCTGGGCAGCTGCCTGCGGGCAGGGGGGTGGTGAGGAGCACCCCGCAGATTTCCACCCCTGGACCACCTCCCTGCTCCCCGGCGAGCTCCCCACCCTGTCCCCCTTCATTCCCTCCCGATGTTACCTCTCGGACTTTGCAAATGAGGCGCCCGTAGGAGAAGAAGATGACCACGACGGGGATGATGAAGTGGATGATGAACATGTAGAGGACGTAGGACTCGTTGTGGTAGTCGGGGTTGTGGGTGTAGTAGTCGGGACCGCAGGAACACTGCATCCCCTCCGGCATGTATCTGCCGGGGAGGAAGGTTAGGATCTTTGCCAGGACCCTCCCTGGGGACCAAATTCCCCAGGGACGGGGGAAGCTTCACGGCACATGTTTTGGGTGAGCTCCTCCCCGGCTTCTCCTCTGCTCCCCGTGTACCCCATCTCTCTCTGCACCTTACGGCTCCTCCGGGGCCACCAGCAAGCTGTGCCGACATGGTGTGCTTGGGTTTGTAGTGATGCTCCCTCCCACGGGGACCGGGCTATTTATTTCCTTCCTACATGGCTGAGCACTTGCCTGCTGGGAGCCACCTGCTCTCCCTCTGCGGATGGAGGGATGCTCAGTGCAGGATACTTTGTCCCTGCCGCTGCACGGGGTGGAGGGATGCCCAGCCTGTGTCTGGAGGGGCCCTGGCTCAAAGGGATGAAGCTCAGGTCTGTTTAAGAGCCAAGGACTGGCTGCCCGGGCAGGGATCCCAATCTAAGGCTGGAGAATGGACCATCCGGCTGTCCCTCACTGCAGGTAAAGGGAATTTGCTGTCCCCGAAAGGCTGGCAGGGACTGCAGTGGTGTGTTGGGAGAGGCCGGAGCTGCAGCATTAGAGAAATCACCTCCATCTCCTCCCTTACGCTCTGGGTGGTGTCTGGCTGCTGCATCGGCTCCTGGCCAGGGATGCGTGTGCGTGCAAGAGCCAGACACAGCCTTCAGCTGCCTGCGGGCCACGCTCGTGGGAGCCTCGGGAGCAGCCTGGGGCATGAGCAGCCAGCCTTGCTGCTGTTTTCACCCCAAAATCCTGAGCCCTCCCTCTCTCATCCCCCAGGCTTTGTCCCTCACCCAGCACGGAGGTGTCACAGTGTGTGCACGGCGCCGGTCGGTGCTTGGCAGCCCTTGGCTGGTGCAGGGAGGGACCGAGGGGCTGCTGTGTCTGAGCAGGTGTTTGCTGGGGGGAGCTGAAAGGTGCTGCAGTGCCAGGAGCAGGAGAGATGGGCTGGTGGGGAGAGCAGGGCAGGAGAAAGGTGCTGCCCGGCTCCCAGGAGCAGGAGGGGGGTGGTGGCACAGCAGCAAGGCTGGGTTTGCCTCCCCTGGGCAGCCTTGTCTGCTGGCCTGGTCATCCAAATGTTTTTAATGGTCTGCAGAGAGAAAAGGGCTCTTCATGGCGTGGGTGAGATGAGCCGTGCCTGTTGAAGCCCCTCTTTCTCTGCAGAGCATAAAGGGAGGATGGAGGGGTGTTGCAGCTGGAGGTGCTGAGCCTGGGGCTGCCTTTGGTCATGGGACACCGAGCCATCATGAAAGTGACAGCTGAGGTCCCATTTTTGTTCCAATTCACACCATTGCCTCTCTCGCATGGAGCTCAGGGAATTTCATGTCCAAGCCACAAGTTCATCCCCTGTCCCACCCTGCTCAGCGGCTGGGGCTGCTGCCGAGCATCCTTTGACTCACCTGGACCATCCGAAGAGGGGTGGAGCGGCACAGGAGAAGGCCATGACCCAGGTAAAAGCGATGCCCATCATGGCATGGGTTGTGGAGAAGCGGAAATTGCCCATGGGTTTGCAGACAACGATGTAGCGCTCGATGGCCAAGACAACCAGGGACCACAGGGCGACTTGGCCTGCGGGGAGGAGAGAAAGAGAGAGGGTGTGGTGGTGGTAAGAGCTTCTCAGGGCTTGATCTTCCCTTTGGGGTCTTGTGGTTGCCACAAAGAGTGGAGAGGACTGAGGGGCTGGGGACCAGCAAGGGATAAGCAGCATCTCCATCGATAAATAAGAATTTCCTGGCTATAGTGTGCAAAAGGTCCGGGAGCCAGGGGGAGTGGCAGGGGGATGCTGGTGATGGAGGAGGGGATCATTGTGGTTTTTTAATCATTTAGAAAAATCGGGGGTGAATTCCACCTGGGCGCAAGGAAGCACAATTTCCGGCAAAGACGCCAGATGCATCCGAACCTGTTGATGGCTTTAAATGTGTATTTCATGAGCCTTCCGCCAGCGCCGGATCAGGGGGAGGTGTACGGGGGGGGCTGTGTGGGTGGGCATGCCTGCACATGTATTTATAAGGGATAATTAAACTTCAGGGGATTGGGAGCGTTTAGTCGGTGCTGTAAGCCTGCTAATGCCCCCAGCTGTGATAATCTGCTGATAACTACACCCTGTGCTGGGATCTGCTCGAGACCTGCTGCTCGCACAGTGACGGCTTCCCAGCAAACTTTCCTCCCTGTGAACTGGAACCGCCTTCTTCTTTACTGGATACAACACTGGAAGGAGGAGTAATGCTGCCTGAAAACCCATGGGCTCACTCCATCAGAAACGGTGCAGAACCGTACGATCTTCTGGCCCCAAGCTCTTCCTCGGTCCTTGGCTTAGATCAGGATATTTAGCTTTGCTTTTCCCTGGCGGAATATCCATCCTCTCTTTTGGTTTGGTGGTTTGGTTTGGGGTTTTTTTGTTATTTACTTGGATTTTTTGAGGGTTTTTTTTTTTTGGTGTTTTGCTGTTTTTTTTTCAGATCAGCATCATTGTGGAAAATGGCCCCATTTAGGAAAAAAAACCACCAAAAAGTGGAGTCCTTGCAGTGGCTATGGATCTGTGCGGCAAGGATTAGCGGTTGTCAGCTCCATCACGAGGTGTCGTGTGGGCTCGCCTGGCTGCGTGGGCACGGGGTGCAAAGTGAATTTTCCCTGTTTTGCACGGGGGCTTTCTGCGGGGCGAAGCGTTAGCGGCTCCCGTGTCCCTGAGAAGTGAAATAAGGAGCCTCCCAAGGGCACCCAAATCGGGTGCAACTGGGACAAGAGCTGAGTGATTGCTGCAAAGCTTGAGCCTGGTTTCTCTATCTCTGTGCGACCCTGAATCCTCCTTCCCCTCTGTGCTGCTGGTGGAGAGCTGCCACATCTTCCTTCTGCTCCTAGACAAGCTGTGACCCCTCTCCTGGACTTGAACTCCTCCTCTCCATACCCACACCCCTTCTGTGGGGTCCCTCTCCCAAGGGATATCTCTTCCCTCCCAAATGCTTCATGTTTTCCCAAGAAAAGGCTTTTGGCAAAGATGCTTCATGGACGTGAACTGGGCATCCCCAGCAGGTCTCTGGGGGTGAGACCACCCCAAATGCCCACTGGGCAGCATGGCCAGATGACCCCAGCCTTGATCCTGCAAACAAGGATCCCTTCCTGGCGTTCAGTTCCTTCTTGGCATCAAGACCACACTTAGGTAATTCTCTCTTTATCCCCATCTCTAAGCCGTGGGGAAGCAGCACCTTGCACCACGGCGGCACACGGGATGGTTTTCGGCACAGGAGGGATGCTGCGTCACAGCCATCTCCGTAGCAGGATGAAGGGGTGGAATTTGGGCTCCTAAAGCCCTGAAGAAGCTAGATGACCCCTCAGACCCCTGCCACCCCCCCAGCCCTTACCTCCCAGCGTGGCGAAGAAGCCCTCCACGGCACAGCCAACGGGGCCGAAGATGAAGTAGCCGTTCCAGGCAGTGTAGAAGGTGACGGTGAAGCCAAAACAGGCCATGAAGAGGTCGGCCACCGCCAGGTTCACTAAGATGTAGTTGAGCGGCTGCCGGAGCTTCTTGTGTTTGAAGGTGACCAGGAGGGTGAGAAGGTTGATGGGCAAACCGGTGGAGATGAGGAAGAAGATGTAGCAACACACGACGCGGTATTTCCAGGGCTCGGCTAGGTAATACTGGGGGTACTCGAAGGGGCTTCGCACCACCCCTGTCTTGTTGGACATAGGCACGTAAAAATTGATACCTTCCGTCCCATTCATCCTGCCAACGTTATGGCAGCTGCTTTGCTTTTAAGGTTGGCTTTTTTTTTCAAATAAAATGCTTTTTTAAAGAAAAAATAATTTTGCTTCAACCCCAATTAAAAAAAAAAGGAAGCCCCACCCCCCAATGTGGAAAAATACCCAACTAAAGGATTCCCCCCGCCCCGCAATCCAAAAAATTATTTAATTAATAGTAATAACAGTAAATCCCGAGGGGACGAGAGGTGGTGCGCTGCCCCTGCTCCGTGTCGAGGGCTGGCGGTGCCCGCGTGCCCGGGGAGGTTTTATACCCTTCGGCCTCCTCGAGGGAGCGCGGGGGGAGGCTGGATTAGGGGCTCGGCTAACTTTGTATGACAAGGGCAACAGGATTGAGAGGGGTTGATGGTTTAAGCACCCTCTAAGCAGCCAGTTGGCCCCAAAACCTGCATTAAAGCGTATTAATTGCCATTAAGTGTTTAATATTGTTTAAGGAGTTGGGGGGGAGGAAGAGATGGGGTGGGGAGTTGGGGAGATTGATGGGGAAATGGGTCCGTGGTCAAGTCTGCGGATGGTCACAGCCTTTGGGGTGTCCCTGGGTGGATGAAGGACTCTGTGGGAGTGTTTGGGGACCAGGGAATGCCCAGTTCTGCCCCACTGACCTTGGGGAGGTTGCTGGGGGAAGACTGGACTGAGCTCCACCATGGGCTTGGCTCTGGCTGTTTGGCTTTGCTGTGCTCCAGGTGCCCGGTTCAATGTGCGTGCTGCCCAGTATGGATCCATGTCCCCAGCACAGCGAAGCTGGGCTCTGCTGATGTGGCCAAGGACCATCTCTGTGCATGGAGCTGTGTGACGGTGGGATCCATCAAGGATGGATGTGGCAGGGTCAGCCCCGCGACTCCCTGTCTCCTGGGGAGCTGGGGGTGAGCGTTTCCCACCCGAGCCTCCTCCCCGTCCCAGCAAGGGGGATGCCAAGCTGCGCTGCAGCTTTGCGAGGATTGTAGGGTTTAGGGAGGGTCTTTGGCCACAGCTCTAAGCCCAGCCTGACAAAGTGCCACTACTTGCTGGAGAAGCAGTGCCTGAGTGTCCCCAGGGAGGGAAGGGAAAGCTTCAGCAGTGCTGATGTCCTGAATTCCCTCCAGAGATGGCACAAAGACCAGCACCAAGCCTGTCACCACACTTGGAGAGCAAGTGGGATGGAAAGAAGCTTCTCCCAGTCTCTTAGCACCCAGTTTGGGGTGCAGGATCCCCATCCCAGCGTACACAAGGCAGTGAAACCCTTCCCAGCATCAATGCTCCATCCCATCCAAGCTCTTTCCCCATTTCTTCCTTGTGGGTCATGGGCGCTCCTTCTCCAGGAGACCTGCGTAAGGCGTCTTAACGAAGCTCTTCCATTAATCTCTGACATCTGGTGGCGTTTATGGCCCTGATCTGTTAATGCGGTAAGCTGCTAGCCTCCTTCCCACAGCTGCCCTCCGCCAAG
Organism: Syrrhaptes paradoxus; assembly: GCA_013400615.1. Taxonomy (NCBI): domain Eukaryota; kingdom Metazoa; phylum Chordata; class Aves; order Pterocliformes; family Pteroclidae; genus Syrrhaptes; species Syrrhaptes paradoxus. Next base: position 5,160 of record VZTO01009612.1, on the reverse strand, counting down.
ACAAGGTGGATGGAAAAAGTCAATGCCATCGCGCTGGATGAATGAGGTCTTCTGCGAGATTGGAGTGACTCGGAGCTAGAGAGAAGGAGCGGAAGGCTAAGGGGCATGGGGGGATGAACGATGTCCTAATCGCTGACCTGCTGATGCGTCCGCACAGTTTCAAGAGGTGCAGAAGTAGGACGTGGCGAGAGTAAGTGGGTCATGTCAGCTCAGGTGCTCTGGGAGAAGGAATCCCCATGGGATGTCTGTGGCTCTCAGAATTATCTCGTCGCACATCCGGTGAAACCGCCAGTCATGGCATTCCCGGCGTAGGTCTTTTCTAGACTCTCCACAAGCTCTTCCTTGAGGAGAAGAGGTTTTTCTGTGAAGTCTGATAGCCTCGGTGCTCACAGAGCTTTCCCTGGAGGTATTTCATGCCTTTTCTGAGCATAATCAGGCTTCTGGACATATAGACGTTGGGCATGGTTGAGTATTAAAGGAGAAACCAGAAAAGTTAATACACGTAAGCAAACACGTACAGATGCGCATCTCAATTCCAGCGTGTCCCTCCCAGCTCCCAGGGCAGAAAGAACTCTTCTCAGCTCAGAGGTTCCACTGTGATGGTCCACTGTCAAAAGACTTGTGCCTTGCTGTCGGTGCCAGCAGCATCTGAAAGCCCTGGTGCTTCTCCAAGGCTTTGCAGATGAAGACAGGAACCTCCGGGGAAAGTTAATTTTCATCTCCCAGAAAGTAATTCTCACCTCCCATCCCTGAGACTTTCTGACACATCTTTGCGGTGTCCCGTCTTTTCCTCAAGAGTAAAGAGTTGGACAAATGAAACAGAGCTGGGGGGAGAAGGTGAAATAATGATCTGTTTTGGGTGATGGAGGAACGGATCAGCAGGATTTTTTGCACAGAGATTTTTTTCCTTGATCAGTGGACCCTCTCCTCTCCTTTCAGCCAAGGTGAGGCACAGATTTATCTTGGTGCCTGGTACCCAGAGACCTTTCCTGCTGAGGATTGCCCACGAGTGGACCAAGAGGACTTTCACCTGACCTTCGACTCCATCTGGACCAGGACCTTTCCCCTTTTCGGGAGCTGAACACGGGGCGGGTAAGCCCGGGTCACCCCTGTCGTGCTAACCGGGGGCTGGTGGATTTAGAGCTCTCGGCAGGTCAGCGGCAGCCGGAGCAATGCCCGAGGCCTCGAATAAACTCAGCAGAAGAAAATGACACCGCAGAGGATAGCTGGTTCCTCCAGGACGTGTCCTGAATGCAACCTCTGTTCCCTCTGCGTCTCTGTCACAGAAATGGAAAGTGATGGCTTTAATTTGGTGTCTCTTAGCGGGGGAACTTTACGGGCTGTCTCCCAGCGAGCTCTCAATTGTTTTCTTTGCTGACTCTACGCCAAAGGAGGCAAGAGCAAAATTCAGGCCCTGTTTCCTGCAAGAGACACGCTTTCTTTGTGTTTGTCCTTATGCAAAGGAAGGGTTTTCTTCCTCCTTGCAGGTTTTTTTTTTTTTTTTTCCACTTTGCTAAGCTCTTTGAGATGAGATTGTCTCTTATTCATTGTTTGTCAGCACATTGCGTGACGGAGCCCTGAGCTGCTCGGGGCTTTCATGTCCTGTGTAAAGCAAGAAATGATAATTAAAATCAAATAGCTAACTTGTACTGAGCTGATACGGTTGGTTCCCTGGGCTCGAGTGACAGGCAGAGCAAAGCACGCGTCTGTGCCAGGGGAGGTGGGTTCCCCGGAGCGGTGGCAGCTGGGACCCTTTGGGGTACCCCTGCCCGTCCCAGTGCCACGCTCTTCACCTCTGCTTGGGCAAAGGCATGGGAGAGACTCACCCAAGGGCACACCCAGGTCATGGCTTGCAGAGCAAGGTGTAGAGAAATGCAAAAGCAATGGAAATTGGTCGTGAGGCAAACATCTGTGCTTACATTCTGGTGGTGGACTAAGGCACAGCACCTTGGACCTTGGCTCTGAGCACCAATGCTGCATGCAGAACAGCGCCGGGCTCGCTTTTGTGCTTTGTGGCTGGTTTTGCAATGTGCTGCCCTGAACCTCCCTTCTGGGGGGGCTCATTCCTCCCTTGTGGAGTGGCAAATATTGTGGGGCTTCCCAGTACCCCCACTGCTCTGGGAAGACCTCGTTTCCCCGTATCAGATAGCAGCCACGCGCGGCCACGGCGCTGAGCCGCTTACGCCGGGCTTGTGAGCTCCCTCACCAGGAAAGGGGTTAGAGCAAGATAAAGCCGGAGCATTCTAGAGACCATATGGAGGGGGAAGAAAACCCTTTATCCTGTAATTGGATTCGTTCCCAGCGGAGGTGAGGCTGAGCAGAGCTGACAGGTCGTGATGGGCGAGGCGCTGCCAGCCGCCCCGTCCAAAGCAGGATGTGTGTGCACAAACTTGTAGATCAATCCATTAGAGTGGATCAAATAGATTTAAATGCGTGGCAGGGAGAAGGAGGACAGAGATGTATTCACAATTTGCTTCGCTGGGCCGTGCTTTCCTCAGTGGGGATTAGCTCGGAGGAGGCAGCCGTGCCCTCTGCCAGCGGCCGCAACGCCGGGGCCGGCTGCTGCTGCTCCTCCGGGCTTGCACGGGTGCATCCGTCCAGGATGAGGACCTGGTGGTGCCATGCTCTTACTTCTTTTCCAAAAACTAAGGGTGCACAGAAGCCTGTCTCCTGCCTGGCTCACAGCCTCTGCCAGGCTGCACCCATGGCCTTTGGGCAGGGGGAGCCCCAGGGACCCCTTTTCTGTGCAGGTTCCCCATCGCAGCTCCTTCTGCAGGCTCCCCAAAGAAGGGAGCCAGAGCCAGAAGGCAGCTGGGAAGTGGAGACCACTGCCAACATCACCTCTTTTTCATGGTATTCTCCAGCAAGCAGGTCCCTGTCACTTCCCAGGCTTTTCCTCCCACTGCTGATCCAGGTAACATCCCTGCAAGCGCCGTAGGATTTCCTGGGAGAGACAGCAAGCCGTTGGGACCTGTCATTTTCTTGCCAAGGAGCTGAGCAATCCCGGCTCAGCTGTGAACCTGCACGGCTCCGTGTGGTGCTGTCAACACTTTGAACGAAGTGATAAACCGGGGCTGTAGCAGAGGAGGCAGGTTTTGCAAGACAGTCTCACCGGCCGCGCAGCACCACGGGCTGAGCAGCCGGCACAGCCCCGAGGATCCCGGCGGCACACGCACGCTTCTCTCTGCGTTCACAGCTGTGCAGGGGAATGAGCCGTCCTCTGCTGAGGGTGATGGCCAACGCAAGGGAAAGATACTGTCTGCTCCTCTGAGATCTTCCTGTGTTGCAAACTTGATGGATTTGGTTCTGGTTTATGGGCTCTTTGAGCCGGGTGTTAGGCAGGAGTTAACGGGGAGAACTGGGAGTCAGGGCTCTAGGTCCAGCTTTTCCACCCAGCTGGTGTCAGATGCTTCACTGCAAAGTCAGGGAGGCAGAAGAAAGGCTTTCATGTAATTCCGGAGGGATGCAAGAGCCTAGCATCACCACCTTCGTTCTGCAGCATCCAGCGGCTCTTGCCATGGCCCAGCTTTGATGGCCCAGTAATCAGAATATGAAAATAGGCAAATAGAAATAATCCAGCTCTTTTATTTTTAATTTGTAAATCTCATTTGAGGTGGAACCCTGTTATTCCTGAGGGCCTTACTGTGGATGTTCGGAGCCCTCTGCAGCGATGCTTTCTGCACGCTGTTTCGTGTTGTCATAACTGGGTCATTTTATTTCTTTTTATTTTTTTCATTTCTAGTGCAGAGCCCTTGGTTTTCTCTGTGGAAGCCTGGAGACCGCTGTGACACAGCCAGCTGGGTTATAATCTTTTGGGAAACAGTACAGAGGAAATTTGAGGTTTGCTTGCTTGTTTTCTGCTTTCCAGCAGAGCTGTTCCCTGGTGTCTGGCTGTGCTGGCTCCTTGCTCCAATGTCCCCACAGGGCCACCAACAGTGCTCCAGCTCCCAGAAAAGCCACGTCCTGGTGGTACTTTGGGTCTCCCAGGGAGAATCCCTCACGTCACTGCCCTGGCCACGCTCTCAGCCAGCTGAAGACCCCCATCCCCTGCCTTTTGCCCCATTTGGAGACCCCTGTTCCTCTTGGTGCTGGCTGGATGTCCTGCACTGCCATTCATTTCTGTCCCCTTCTTGCTGTCCCTGCTTTAAAGCCTTCCCGGGATTTGCTCCAGACCAAACGCGTCCTTTCTCTCCCTTTGCCCTTCATCCTGTAATTGGATTCATTTCTTCCATCCAGCCCACCCCATCCCTTTACGTAACGACGCTGGCTTTGGGCTGTGCCAAGCCCTGGCTCTCGGGGCTTGACCTGCAGCCGCTGGAGCCAGTGGAGGGGCTTGTGCCAGTTCCTGTTGCACCTCGAACCCCACATTGGTGCAACAACTTTTTTTTTTTTTCCAGTTCCTGCTCCCTTCCCTTTTGCTGCCTCTTTGTCCTTTCCACGTGCAGCACCCTGCAGCCTCTGTGTTGGTGGTATCTCTGCACAAACCCCAGGCACGTGGTTCTGTGGCATGGGAGAGCCCTGCACGGATGAGCAAGGCAATGGCAGGATTGTCTGGGAAAATGATTGATTTTTTCCATTCCTTTCATTAATATTAATTTTCCTTAATTCCCAATCTTTCATGCTTATCTCTCTTAAAGCCTTTGTGGTTGAGAGGCTTTCACTGAGGTTGTCATTCATCACCTCAGCAAAATATCCATGGATTAAACGGGCATTTTAGCACTTTTGAGTCCTGTGCTGGATTCCGACTTGGCTGGCCAGGCTTTAATACCTTTGCAGGTCTTTCTGCTGTTGTCTGAATTTTCCGTTGGTTTTTCCCGGTCCCATTTCCCAGCTGGGATGGAAACACCGCTGTGTTTTCCTGATCACCAGGATTCTCCCATGAGAAACCCTCCCCACTGAGCACATTGCCTTGCCATGTCTCTTTTTCACCCTGAAGGCATCTGACCCTGTTTCCTTGTTGCCTTGCGGGATGAATTGGTGCCTTGAAAGTCTGAAGGCAGATAAAGCAGCAGCAAAATCTTTTCTTCCTGTTGCAGATAAACCGCTATTGACTGCCGAGGGTTTCTGGGATGAGAAGGGCAGCTCTCCATTGAAAGCGCTTGATAAATCCTGGGCATCCAGCATAATCCAGTCCGTGGTATCGGGAAATCTTTTGGGAGC